>CM031233.1:120743697-120823697 GCA_018340775.1 Taxus wallichiana var. yunnanensis
ACTTGAGAAATAAGAGGAGTCAGGAGGACTTCTTTATATCTCTGGAAAGGTGAGGAAATTTCCTATCTAATGAGAATGTTTTCAGGAAGTTTTAATTGTGTTAATTATGAGAAAAATATAGTTGAATATTTTAGTGAGTTCTAGGAGGGGTAAGTAAGAATTTACTCTGATGATTTTAAATATGTATTCTTTCCCCCATAATTAAACCTTGCTCTTGTCATGGATCTTGTGGAATTAAATACCTTGGGTATTTAATTGTTTTGGTCCCTTAACCCTAAAATTTTAAATCAGGGGATATCTAGCTAAAATGTCAATGTAATCAGTGATTAAATTAATCCCTAAGGAGATTTGAGCTAGGTGTGGATTTATTACACTTATTGATTTATAATGTGGAATTAGTAATTGTTATAATGGGAAAAGTTATTAGTTGAATTTAATTGTCCTTGAGACTTTGGTTGTTAACACCTTAAAAAAAATTATTCCATAATTTTTCTAACTAAGCCTAGGTTGTTCTTGGTTCTCAAGTGGAAGTTTATAGCGGGTGTTACACTTGGTATCAGAGCCATGGGTTCAAGAGCTTGGACCCTTGGGCACACTAGAAAACTTGAAACATGAACTTTAACCTAGCACATTTTTGAATCTAGAAAACAACTTTGCGTGGAAATTACATATTTTAGTAAACATGGAAACTGAGTAAAACTTAGAAAGATGAACTAACTCTCGCCTTGGTCTGTGTAGGAGGCGTAAATGGGATGAGGGTATTTTCACATAGACCTAGACTTACCACCACTAGATCATGTTGTAGTAGCTATTCTACCATAGATTTTACAGACACTTCTAGGATGTTAATGTCACTCTATGCGGAGGGACCATAGGAGCACATTCAGTTAGACATGATAGGGTGACATCCATTGAGGCTCATGCATCTCCTTGGCATAGTGAGGAGCATAGAGGAGAGAAATCCCATGAGGAGTTAGTCAGAGTAGAGTCACTGCAGAGGGGATAGGGAGACCGGGTTTTAGGACACAGAGATAGGTCTCGAGCCCTAGGCTTAGGGATGAGCATGCAGAGAGGCCTAGGGGTTGTCAAACCACAGTGCTAGACCATATTAGGGAGATCCTGAAGCTACGGAAAGCTCATTATTCTAGTGACATAGGTGGATTTTAGGTAGAGGCCTAGTTGGTGAGCTTGAGCGGGTGCTTCAAGATCTTCCCTTGCTCTAGCAACACAAAAGCTCGTGTTGTGATCCATCTTCTAAGGGATGGAGCAAGCGTATGGTGGAGGACAGAGGAGCAGAAGCTCCATGTTGATTCTAAGATAGTTACTTGGGAGCTCTTTGAGGACTGATTTAGGAGTAGATATGTTTCTCATAGGATTGATGAGTTTCATGACCTTCGGCAGGCATCTCGTACAGTGGTGAGTATGAGAGTAGATTTCTAGATCTACTCTAATATGTTGATTACATGAAGGATGAGAAGGTGTGGATCCACAGGTTCATTTGGGGCCTGAATATGGACATTAGAGGTGCAGTGTGGATCCATTTTCCACAGACATTGGCTGAGGCCATTGAGAAGGCCTATATAGTAGAAGAGACTCAGGGAAAGACCCAGCAGGCTAGAGACCGAGTCCAGAGCCGCATACAACACACGCGGGACAACGGATCAAGGGGGTCGTACCTCCTCCTCATGATGGATAGGGTTTAACATAGTCATCCTTTAGACCATATAGCAATAGTCTTGCCCACCATATATACCTCCACGGAGATTTGATGCATAGAGGGTCGGAGTATGGGGCCTCCTCCTAGGGGTCCCATTAGGAAACATGGAGCACCTAGAGCTTAGTTAGTAGGATCTTTCCAAAAGAGACCTAAGTAGTTCACAATAGGGTCATCGGGGTCCATAGCACACCCTCTCAGGGAATCGACTAGAGATTCTGCTACTCAAGGGAGAGGATCGGGTGGTTGTTTTGGGTGTGGTGTTATTGGACATTTTTGGAGAGACTACCCATAGAACCCTAATAACAAGGGTAAGACACAAATCTCAGAGCCTACTATTGGTGACATGGGGTACAATCATAGGATGTATGTAGCGGTCGAGAACCAGCTAGCGAGTATCATAGTACAGTTATTGAGACTACAGGTAACATTGGTGGTATTCCTACCTCTATTTTTTTATCGTGGTTCTTTGATTCTTTTATTACACCATCTTTAGTAGAGTGATGTAGGCTAGTGGCAGTTAGGTAGGGTCATAGTTGGGATGTTGAGATGGATTCTAGAGCCAAGATCTCTGTAGACTCCTTAGTTAAGGAGTGTGTAGTGGATTTGGGACCTTTCACCACTACCTTGGATCTTTGTATCCTTCCGTTGGGCTCTTATGGAGTCATCTTGGGCATGGACTGGTTATCTGCAAAAGAGATAGAGTGGATTATTACCACAAGATCATATCTTATACAGATGATCTAGGAGTTGAGGTAGTGATAGCGGGGGTCAGGAGACCCGTTTCTATTCGCACCATCTCTGCTATGCAGCTTAAGCGGTGTGTGCGATAAGGTTGTCAGATGTTTTTGTCACAGTTAGTGACCAATCAGAAGATGAGTCTAGTGGACCATTGCTAGATGACCATCCCATTTTGAGAGATTTTTCTGATGTCTTTCCAGGGGAGCTACCGGGGTTACCACCCCATGTGAGATATATTTTCATATAGATCTAGTTCCAGGAGTAGAGCTTATCACACGAGCACCTTATCGAATGACTACCCCGAGCTCACGAGTGCTCAAGTTATAGCTTGAGGGTCTTATGGAGAAAGGCCTAATTTTTCCTAGTGTATCCCCTTGGGGTACAGGTGATCTTTGTAAAGAAGAAGGATGGATCCTTGTGGTTGTGTATTGATTACCACCAGTTGAACAAAGTAACGATCAAGAATCATTATCCCCTTCCGTGCATTGATGATTTGTTTGATTAGATGAAGGGAGCCACAATTTTCTCTAAGATAGACCTTAAGTCAGGCTACCATTAGCTGAGGATTTTAGAGCAAACATTCATAAGACCGCCTTCTCCGTACGAGATATGGCCACTATGAGTTCACAATGGTACCTTTTGGTTTAACGAATGCCCTGTAGTATTTATGAGTTTGATGAATGGGGTATTTAGGACCTTCTTAGATCATTTCATGCTCATTTTACTTGATGACATTTTGATTTACTCATGAACACGTGAGGAGCATGAGGGAAACCTTTTCCGAGGTTTGTCGGTGTCTTCATGAGCATTAGCTTAACGAGAACTTGGAGAAGTGTGCATTCTTTCGAGATAGACGTGTAGTATTTCAGTCATATCATTTTACGTGGGAGGTATCACATGGTCAATCCTTCCAAGATTAGAGCTATCATGGATTGGACAACACCCACTACTGTGGATCGAGGTGCATAGTTTCATGGGATTAGCAGGGTACTACAGGATATTTGTTCAGGACTTCTCTTAGATTACGCACCCCATCACTTCCCTTCAACAAAAAGGGAAGAAGTTTGTTTAGTCAGATAGGTGCGAGTAGGCCTTCAGGACACTGAAGGAATGTCTCACCACAACACCTATTCTTGCAGTGTTGGATCCACAGGGTGAGTTTTTCATATGCATGGATGCTTCTTTAGCAAGACTTGGAGGTGTATTGATGTAGGAGGGAAGAGTGGTGGCTTTTGAGTCTCGTAAACTCAAGGATTATGAGCTTAATTATCCAACTCATGATCTTGAGCTTGTGGCAGTTGTGCATGCCTTGGTTTGATGGAGACACTTTCTTCTTGGTAGGAGATTCACACTCAGGACTGATCATTTGAGTCTTTGCCACCTCTTCACATAGCCCAATCTCAATGCTCGTCAGCGACGTTGGATGGATTTACTTTGTGAGTATGATATGGAGATAGAGCATGTGAAAGGGAAGGAGAATGTGGTTACATACGCTCTAGTAGATGGAGGCATGTGGCTATGGCCACCTCAGTGAGCACAAATTTGTGGAGCAAGATTCTATAATAGCTTCCTCATGACAGCTTCTACATTGCAGCCATAACGGAGATCAAGTCTCAGAGACCCCTTAAGGGGAATTTTGATGGTTTTTCTTTAGAGGAAGATGGTCTTCTCAGGCACAGAGGCCATATTTATGTTCCTAGAGATGGAGGCTTGAGGCAAGACATCTTGGTAGAGGCACATCGTGCACCCTATTCAGCCCATCCCGGGGTGAAGAAGATGCACGCCACCTTGAGATAGTTGTATCATTGGAGAGGACTTCATAGAGACATGGCTCAATTCATGTCACGATGTTTAGAGTTCCAAAAATTAAAGGCCGAGCATCAAAATCCAGCTTGCCTTCTCTATCCTCATATTATACCAGAATGGAAGTGGGATACCATTTCCATGGACTTCATTGTTGGGCTACTGATGTTGAGATACCACCACGACACCATCATGATCATGGTGGATAAATTGAAAAAAGTGGCTCATTATTCTCTAGTAAATACCACTTATACGGCCGGTGCGGTGGCACATGGGTATACATTGATGAGATTTTCAGGTTGCATGGGATTTCATCAAGATCATTTGTGACCGTGACCCTTTGTATACTTCCCATTTTTAGATCACCATGCAGTATGCCCTTAGTATGAGGATCAACTTCAGCACAACATATCACCCTGAGACTAGATGGAAAAACTAAGTGGGTGAATCAAATTTTAGAGGACATGCTTAGGATGTATGTGATGGATCATCAAGATGTGATGGGAGGAGTACTTGTACTTGGTGGAGTTTGCCTACAATAATAGTTTTTAGAGTTCTATAGGCATGGCTCCTTTCCAAGCCCTGTATGGCAGAGAGTGCATGAAACCTCTTAGCTAGGACAAATTAGAGGACAAGGTTTCTCTTGAACCATCTTTGTTGCGGGACATGGAGCAACAGTGGTTATGATCGAGCAAAGATTGTAGGAAGCACGGGACGGGAAAAAGAGGTACACCAACCGGGCATAGGACTAATCGTAGTTTTGATGTGGGCATGAAGGTGTTCCTTTGTGTTAGGACACATAAGAGCCCTATCCATTATGGAAAATGTTATAAGTTAGCTCCTAGATTCGTGGGTCCTTTTGAGATCTTGGAGTGTATCAGCCCTTTGGCCTACCGTCTAGCATTTCCACCTAGCTTGTCTTGCGTACATGATGTGTTTCATGTTTCAGTTCTTAAGAGATATGTTGCAAATCCTTCTCATGTGTTAGATTGGACATCATTGCAGGTGCAAGATCAGGGGTAGGTGATGGTGGAGCCCGTTTTCATTATAGATCGTAGGACCCTGGGCCTTTGAGGTAGAGAATTGATCGGGTCGGTGCGGT
Organism: Taxus wallichiana var. yunnanensis; assembly: GCA_018340775.1. Classification (NCBI taxonomy): domain Eukaryota; kingdom Viridiplantae; phylum Streptophyta; class Pinopsida; order Cupressales; family Taxaceae; genus Taxus; species Taxus wallichiana. The sequence continues at coordinate 120,749,058 of CM031233.1, forward strand.
GGGGACGATATGATGAGATTGCAGCTACATGGGAGGATGCTACTTTTTTACGAGTTTAGTTCGTACATCTGATCCAAAGTGACTTCCAGGAGGAAGTCGAGCCTAAGGGGAAGGGGATATAGTGTCCACTTTCCCTCGACACCTTGTGATATTGATCCCGATACTGCTAACTACATTATGGACATTGTTATAGTTTAATTTAGCATGATGTTAGATATTAGATCATGGTTTATTGTGGACTTTGATTCATATATGGTGCATGATGATTATTAGAGACATTTTAGATATTGATGTTGATATATTGTTTGACATGGTTACATTATAGATGTTGTTTGGACTTGTGATATTTGGATATTTTGAGTAGACCTAGAAAATGAGAATTGAATTAAAATTGGTGATGATATAGTTGTGGATGAAATTGTAAGTGATACTGCTGATTGTCTTGATGTTTGTTGTGATTCACGTATATGCCGATGATCTTGAAATTATACTTATATTCATTTGGATGTTCTAATATGGCCACAAGGCTGAAGGAGGTATTTGTATTTTGTAGGTTTAAAATATCACAACAAACATCGGGGATTGGAGACCAACCACATTGGAATTCTAGATGAATTCAACAAGGTCACCATGGAAACTTGTATTTGTTTGTGTGTTGATTGTGTTAGGGATTCCCATGGGGGATCACCTTTAAATGTGACCAAGGGTTATGTGTATTTATTTATTTGGTTCCTTTTTATTGATGTTTGTATGTGTTTATTAAGTGATGTGTTTACCCCTTTTTATTTAAATAAATTGTGGTATATAATGTGAGTAATCATATTGTTAAAATAAATTAACCATCTTGGGTCATAAGAAAGTAATTATTGGAGTGGTTGACTCTTATATTAAATGTTGTAAGATATGTGTAAGCAATGTGCAAGTGATGTGTAAGATATATTTAAATAAAATTTGGAGTATGAAACACTTCATCTTGTTTGGAATTTGAAATTGTCCTTAGAGACTATTTTTGGAGGTTTGTGGGACAAGTTAAACTTGTCCCATACCTCTTAAATTTGCATACCAACCTTACCTATGGTTGGAGATTTTAAATCTAGCCTTCATTATGCATTTTTGTAATTCTAGTTGAATGTTTTAATTTCACTTCTTGCTTGAAATTAATTTCAGTCCTTTGGGGTATGGGCTTGATTTGAGTGTGTAAGTAAAACTGTCATATTATTCACCTACTTATTTATTGTGTCTTGCGTGATTAAAGTTGATTTGGTGAATTGGAGTTGAGGATGTGTTTTTTTGGACCGCATTTTGAATGAGAAATTTGTCTTTGTGTTGTGGAAGCCTGTTGTTACCATGTGATGGAAAACATCTCTTATTGCATTGTGGTTGGGGCTCGGGGGCTAATGAAGAACGATGGATTCTCCTTTAATTGGATGTCTTGGTTGGGTGGAGAGCATTGCCTTTTCCCTGTTACTGTTGTGATAAAATATAAATAAAGAAAATGGAGGATATTCATGTTGTTGTTCTAGAGTTGAGAAAGAAGACAGAGTTTGGTAGTCCTTTGCGAGACTTCTTTTGTAATCCTTTTCCCACTTCAAGTGGATGACTTGTAATATTATTTGTATTGGATAGTTATTCTGTTTTGGAAATGAAATCCTATGTTTAAATGAGAAAGAGATATGCATTGAAATCTATATTGTGTAAAGAAACATGAAAGTGCATTTGAATGAAAGGAAAAGAGAAAGAGTGGTAAATTGTAAAGTTGTATGTGATAAATATAAATAGAATTTGTATTATTTTCAAAAATGGAGTTACTGCTTTGTGTAAAAATCTATGTTGAAATATGTTGAGGAAATTTTGTTTGAAAGAGAGAAACACGTATGAAGAAGATATATTACTCTATTTTTGTTGAAATGCATGATTTGAAAATTAGAAGCTACATTCTTGTTTTTACATTTTGATTGAAGGAAAGATAACTAGTTAAAACTAGCATGAAATGTAATCAACGTTTGTATGGCATGGCAAAAGAAATAGATTAATCTCTGGTTGTGAATTGTATAAACTTCATTTTTATTTCACTGTAAACTTTGCAAATTTTTATCAAAAGATACATAACAACCCTGTAAAACTATGGAAAATAATTGAAACACTAATACAATCTAAGAAAGATCAAAATGAGCCCAAACAAACTAAAATACTTATGAAAATTTTATAGAACCTTTCAAATTGGGTTCATAAAAAAACTCAAACTTTTGTTGGATAAAAGTTGGTAATTTTGGAATTTCTAATCAATCACACCTTTTGAACCTTGCAATCCATTTTAAAATATTCCAATTAAAATCCTCCATGCTTGTTGGGCATGTTGAGAAAGAGTTAATGGAAAATTTGAACAAAATTTATAAGTTAAAAATACCAGTTCACATTTTAGAATCATGCAGAACATTTCTCAAAAATTGACCCTTAAAAATTTGTCAAAATGAAATTATTAAGATTTCGTGCAAAGAGGTCATGAGAGCATTCCAAAAGTCATCATTTTCAAAAACTAAGTTCTTTATCAAAATTTATTTCCTTATGAAGTTTTTACTTCATTTGGCTTCAAAAATAATCTAACTGTCGAATTTTAATGAATAAAATATTCTTGGGCGGACCATGGCTAAAACTTTATTTTTTAATTTTTTTCCTAAAAATCACCAAGTCATGAAGTTTCCGTTGCTCCGCTAACCCACAAGCCTTCATTTTTCCTTTAAAAAACAATAAGAAAAAGGAAAATTTGTAAAAATTTCGCATGACCCCGTCGCCCCGCCCTTCGCTTTTGGAAATATTTCCGCGGGCGCGCAGGCCCACAACCCTTAACATAACCTTTCAAAATTTTTGTGAAAAATTCATACTTTTCTCTGCAGCCCCACATCCTCACCCTTGCCTTGGAAAAACACTTCCGCGGGCGCGGCCCACATTTTAACACTTAACTTTTAAAATTTTGGGAAAATTTCTAGAAGTTTCTTCGCTGGCCCACCTCCCCACAGCCAATGATTGGATAACACATGGCTTCATGAGACCACGGTGGAGGAGTGGTTGATTTTTCAACCTTATCATTTTAAAATTCTTGGTGAAAATTTAAAAGTTTCTCCACCACCTCGCCGCCCGCATGCCCAATGAGATCCTCACACATGGCATCGTTCGGGGTCGGGGGAGGCACGGGTAATTTTGATCCCTTAACATTTTTGCAGGAAAGCTAAATGTCTTAAATTTCTACAGTGACCCGACTTCCTTTTGGAGCTTGGAAATGTTGACATGTGTCCCCTTTCGACTCACTCGCACGTGGAGGTAGTTTGCGCATTTATACCAAAAGTTAAAAGTGCTAAGTTCCTTCCTGCTCCGTCGACCGCATTTGGGAAAATTTTGTTTCCCGCTCCACCGATATGTATTCCTCCTCCGATTGAAATTTCTCTCCAAAATCCATGAGGCTGAGTTGGGGAAAATTTTCCTCCCCAAGCCCGCAGGCCCGCTCTTGGGAAAATTTTCACCCCAAGTTCCTCCAGGTGCATAACTTGAGAAATATGAGGAGTTTGAAGGACTTCTTTATATCTTTGGAAAGGTGAGGAAATTTCCTATCTAATGAGAATGATTTTAGGAATTTTTAATTGCATTAATTATGAGAAAAATCTAGGTGAATCGTTAAGTGAGTTCTGGGAGGGGGTAAGTAAGAATTTACTCTGATGATTTTAAATATGTATTCTTTCCCCCCCGTAATTAAACATTAACCTTTTCGTGGATCTTGTGGAATTAAATACCTTGGGTATTTAATTGTTTTGGTCCCTTAAACCTAAAATTTTAAATAATGGGATATCTAGCTAAAATGTCAATGTAATCAGTGACTAAATTAATCCCTAAGGAGATTTGAGCTAGATGTGAATTTATTACACTTATTGATTTATAATGTGAAATTAGTAATTGTTATAATGGGAAAAGTTATTAGTTGAATTTAATTATCCTTGAGACTTTGGTTGTTAACACCTTAAGCCTAGGTTGTTCTTGGTTCTCAAGTTGAAGTTTATAGTGGGCGTTACTGAGTTACTTCATTTCATTTGTGCTCTTATAATTTTTGGTGTTGGAGAGTTTTGGAGTGATTGTTGAGTTTGGAGGTAGTTTGAGTTGTATTGAGCTTGAAGTATCTTAGAGGGTGATCCATTGATCAAGCTTTACCATGGAAAGGTAGGAGCTACACCCTTGTTTTATTTTTTTCCCCTTATATGTGTATATTTTCATGTTATTGAATGTTTTGGTATGCTTGTTGGGTTGTTTGGGAGAATGCCTAAGTATGGTGTAGGAGAAGGCTATGTGCATATTTTATGTAGGGAAGCATAGGAGTTTATTTTATGTTTTGGGAGGGATTTGGGTTGGGTGCCCCACCTTGGATAAGAAATGCTTGAATTTCTTACTTGGTTATTTGAAGGAGACGTAAGAGATTATAGGGAGGCATAAGAGAATGTGGGAGGCATAATATTTGTGTAGGGGTTTTGAGATGTATATTGGAGGGTTTTAAGGTGGGCACCTAATCCCATTGGGAGGCATAAGTGATCTCCCCATAGATCCTTGCTCCATTGGCTTTGTATTTCAAGCCTTGTGTATTTTGAAAAGTTGTATTATTGTGATTGTTTTCTTGTGTTGAGTGAGTGTTATATGTTGTGAAATTTTGTTTGTGATGTTGAATCATTGTGTAGTTTCCATGAGTTGGATCCATCTTTTATTGCATTTTGGTTGGGGCTCAAGGGCTAATGAGGAGGATAGCTTCTTCTCCTCATTGGATTATTGGTTGGGTGGAGAGTGTTTCCTCTCCCCCATTTTTGTTATTGTGATTAAAGTGAAGACATGGTGGAGCTCTTATTGGTGATTTGGAATTTGGAGCATTTGTTGAAGTCCAAAAATAAATCCTTCTTTGTGAGAAAACCTTGCTTGTAATTCCCACTTAGGTGGAAGACTAGTAGACTTGTATTTTAAAAGAAATGTTGCATTGTAAGTTTCATTTACCAAGTTGTATTATTATATTTGAAGGAAGCTCATTAAAGAATGTGTATTTTCCCTTCTCTTCAAATTGTTGTATGTAAAGGAATGAATTAGAATGGATATCATGTTTAAAATTTTACTTATAATAAAGAAGAAAAAGAAAGTTCATTAGTATTTGTGGAAGTTGCATTTTTGTAAGAGTGAAGGTGTTGGTGCTCAATTTGATCTCGCCCCATTTTTCCTTGAAATTATTCAATTTGTTGGCTTTTTCATGTTTTCTATCTCCCGTATTAATGCATGAAAAATTTGTCCTCCATTTAGTTGCCATGATCAGTCCCTTCCTTTGGTCAAAGATCACTTTAAATCCAAAGTTTTGTTTTCCATTCCTTTGTCCATGAGAAAGATCTGCAACTTGGGCATAAAATTGAGTTTTTTTCCATTTCTTCTATTTTCCATAGTCACGTTTTATTTTCCTTGTCATTTTTGTCCCAAGTATTTGTTGAAATGTGATTGGATGCAGCTTGGAAGATCATATTTGGGCCTTATATCATTTCCAAATTCTCTGTCCTTGAAGAAGGATTCATTTCTAGGCACAAATGGTGATTTTTCTACATTTTACGGTTTGAAAGTTGTATTTTTCCTGGTCAAATTCATTTCTCAGCATCTGTGGAAACATGGCCCTTTCTGGTTGGATGCGGCTTGGTGAGGCACTTTGAAACTCTAAGGCCCACTTCAACTCAAAAATTGTCCATGTGTAGGGCTGACACTCATCTGAAAATTCATTTGTTGGTTTGGCCTTGGAGTTGCACCAGGGAGACATGTGGAGGTTTCTGCTGCCTTGCCCAGAATTATAATTTTTTTTCATACAATCAGTACAATTTTTGAAGACCATGGACATGTGGAGGTCCCACACTCATTTGAGCATGCGCTTCAGGGTCCCACCTTAACAATTGCAATAGGGAGACATGTGGAGGCTTCCATCGGCTCTGCTCTATACTTAAAACCTTTCAAAGAAATTCTCTAAGGCCTGGGACATGTGGAGGGACCGCTCCTATTTGGGGTGTTGGATCTTGAATTAGTCTCACTCCGTTTGCCATTAAAATCCCTTAGTTTACTGGCCTCTGTAATGTTTTTGTCTCCCCATGTTGGTACCTGAGGACTCTGTCCTCCATTTGGTTGCCATGATTGGTTCCTCCTTGGTCGAAGGTCACTTAAAAGCCCAGAATTTGTTGATTTGTTCCTTTGTCCATCTGAAGGTGTTTGTTAATTGGGTGTAAAACTCAGGTTGTTCCTTCCCTTTCATTTTCCACAGTTGTGTGTTGTTTTCCCTGCCATTTTTTCCTAGGTACTTGAAGAAATGTGAATGGATATAGCTTGGAGGGTCATGTGTGAACCTTACAACATTTCCAAATTTTTTTCCTTGAAGAAAATTTCATCTCTCGGGCTCAAACAGTGGTTTCCCTGCATTTTTACGGCTTGACGGGTGTGTTTCTCCCATCAAATTTAAATCTCTGCATCAGTGGAAACATGGCCCTTTTTGGTTGGATGTGGCTTGGCGGGGCACTCTAAATTTTTTAGATAATTTTAACCCAAAACTTGTCCACATGTAGTAATGGCACTCATTTGAAGAATCATCTTTTTGTTTGGCCTTAAAGTTGCGCCGGAGGACACGTGGAGGATTTCGCTTCTTTTCCTGGACTTTGAAAAAAATTTCATGCAGCTGATATAGTTTTGGTAAGCCGTGGACACGTGGTGGGCTGGTGCTCATTTGAAGATCTACCTTAGGGTCCTACCTTAACAATTGTGACATAAAGACAGTGAAGGCTTCCGCCACTCTGCTGGGACTTAAACTTGTATAAAATTTTTCTAAGGCTTGGGACATGTGGTGAGCCCATGCTCATTCAGGGTCTCTACTTTTTGGGACCATCTTGAATTATCACCATAAATACATGTGGAGGGACCGCGCATGTTTGGGGACTGGCCCTTGGGTTTTATTTTGAAAAAGTGCCAGAAGGAAACTTGGAGGCTTTCTCTCACTCTGCCTTTTCTTGGACTTTTCAACGATCAAAGAAGAATGTCTCGGACCTTAGAAACATGGAGTCTTCTATTGAACTCTCAATCTTTTTAGCAAACTTTTCGTAATTAGACACATGGTGAGCCCGCGCTCATTCGGGGTCTCTACTTTTGGGGACCATCTCAAGATGCGCCATTGAGACGCGTGGCGGTTTGAAAAGTCAAAAGGCGGGGAGGTGGGCCATCGGAGGCAACTTGGATTTTTTGCCCCTTATTGTAAAAAATATTAAAATCATCAAAAATACTGCAAGCCCTGTGAGAATTGTCAAAATTTGCTTTAGTCAATGATGGAGGTGCAGAGCTATGGGGAAAATTTGGAAAATTTTCCTTTTTCTGAAAATGGGTGAAATAGCGTGTCAAGCCCATTTTTCAAAGGCAGAGGGGTGGAGAAAATTGAGAAATTTTGCATTTTTTCCAAAAGGTGTAAAAATGAAAAGGAACCCTAGGCCCATCTTAACTTAGATCTCCCATGTGGACGGTCCAAATTCAAAAGAGAGATCAACGGAAATTGTGCATCTATATTTGATTTTTGCCATTTCTTCTCCAAAGCTCTTAGGGATGCGAATTTTTATGGTTTTTAATCATTTCTTGGAGTCTCATGCATGCCAAATGAAGAGGAACATTAATTTGATATCTTTATTTGGTGGGGAAGGTCTTAAAACGTCTTTCACTATTAAAGATGTAATCTGACTGTTGGATTCAACCTAATATTTCTTTCCTTGGCACGCAAGAGACTTGTAGATGTCTTGGTTTGGTGGGAAGATCTGAAAATGTCTTTTACCATTGATATGTGATTGGACTATTGGCCTCGATCTGATTTTCTGGTTTTTCCTTCCTTGGCATGCAAAGAACAATATTTGATAGATTGTAGGAGGAAGCAATTGGTGCGCAAGATGAAGAATGACTCACCAGGTGAATAATTAAATGCTGGAAATATTTGGAGAGATTTTCCCTCTGCACACCGACAACTTTTTTACAAATCTAATTCGGGAGTCATGATCAAGGTCATAACATGTAATGGTTCTTTGAATGTTTCGATTTTGGGGAAAACTCTTTTGTAAAATGAAAGGTTATAAATTGCATGAATTTTTCATGCAAATGGTTGGAGTGTTAGAGGTCGGGAGCTAATTCCTGAGAGAAAAAGTTTGATAGAACCCATCTTTTCTGAGAGACTACCTGAGGAACCTATTTATTTATTTTGTGTTAAATTTGATCCTGTCAAGGTGGTTGTGATTGTACAGCAATTGAGAAGCTCTGAGATTGTTCTAGAAACTCTCCCTTGCTAATAAATTTAATCAAATTTGAGTAAATCTGTGTTTGATTTTGAGAAAAATTGTGTTTGCTTCATTTATGAATGTCTGCAAACAGTTTCTTGTTCCCATTGAAATCTCTGTGAATCACACAAGATCTTAGCTTTGTGATAGTTTGGTGGCACTTGCAATTTCATTTATCAAAAGAGATTTCATTTGATAGTGAAATAAACAAGTTTAAAATCACTTTACTCCTAGCATGATGATTAAGATTGTTTGTTAGCCTTTGAGGGTATCTTAGGTGTGATAAAACAAAGGTTGATAGTGTTTAATTAAGTTTTTCAATTTGAGCCTTCATTTTGGATCCTTAAAGTTTGTGTGAAAATGTGCTGATCTGGGCCTCCAATGAAAGCACACCTTCTAGTTAAAGGAACATTCTAGTTGTTTGAAGCATTCTATTGGTCAAGCCTTCCATTTTTTTAAAAGCTCTCAAATATCTGGTGAGTCAAAATCCACTCTGCCTCACCTCCCACCAAAATTCATTTAAAAACAACCAATCATACCCATACTACCCTGTTTGTCCTGTGTGTGCACAAATGCATAATTTATGTTACCAAAACATGCAGAAGCAATCAGGTTTTCATTGTCTTTAGTAGCCTAAACCTTGCTTAGAAAATATCACCATTATCTATGGTGACAACTTGTGAGAGTTATATTTTTACTTGTATTGATCATGTTTTCTTCAAGGTCTTCTCAATAACTATGCAATGAAGGATATCTTCATCTCCTCCAAAAACATCGAGTAGAAAAGGATCCTCTCACCCGGTTGAAAGGTACAACCATAAAGCGGTGAGGATAGATTAAATCCTCTTAAGGGTGCTACCCATTTCTCCACATCCGAGTGAAAAGAGCAAGCCGCACTTCTTTCCCGGCTACAAAATGACACATAACATGCTCTGTTTTCCTCTAAGCTTCCTATCAAAATTGTGATGTTACTCATCTTCCGAGGGAGAATTAATCTAGGTACCAACATGGGATTGGCCCCTAAATTTTATTTTGAAGAAGCACCAGGAGGACACTTAGATTGGACCACTGGACACATGGCACCTTTCGCTGATCCTTAAAATTTCTTAATAGCTTTGCTAGATCGAGACACATGGTAAGCCCGCGCTTATTTGGGGTCTCTACTTTTGGGGACCATCTCAAAGTGTGCCATTGAGACATGTGGAGGTTTCCATTGGATCCTTTTTTGAGACTTTTTCAAAGGCCAAAAGGTGTTTTTCTTGGGCCCAAAGCACATGGAAGGCCCACACTTATTTGGAAACTTGCCCTATACTTCTCCTTTGCAGTTGCGCCAAGGAAACATGTGGATGGCTATAAAATAAAGTAGAGAAGGGGTAAAATCAATAGTTTTGTACATTTCACCTGTTTTTCCACCATTTTTTCTCCAAGACTCTTAGATATGTGAATACACACTTGCTTTTTCATCATTTTGATGAAATTCCTTGTCATTTTTCTCTACAAAGTACCATTGAATGGATTCATAACTTAATTTATGAGTCTAAGGATTGTTAAGGTCGATATTTTGAAGTTGGAATTGCTCGGGCACTTGTAAAAACGGGAATTACTAGAGAAGATGGATGCAGGGCAGAGTTGTAGAGGAAAAAGAGGGAAAATGATGAAATGATGGAGATTGCGAGCACAAAAGATGAAAAAGGTGTTGTCTCGAGAGCAAAAAGGATTACACGATAGATCCCTGTATGCAGATCCTCCAAGAAAATGATTAAAATGGGGATTTCTCACATGATAGAATCAAAATGATTAGAAGGATTGCCAAAAATTTTGGCATGGCATCCTAGTCATTAGTTGAGGGTCTGAGAAAAGTGATCAGTTCATAATTGGTCCACCTGGTAGCTTTCAGATGTGAATTTGTTAAACGTCATTTTTTGAGGCAAATTAGTAACAAGTAAAGATCCTCGAATATTATTATTTTGGGGGAAAATTTGGGATAAGTGATCGAGTGAAATGTATAAATAAAATGAGAATACTCTTGCAAATGGTCAAGGGTTGAATTCTTAAGAGAAAATTTGAGAGAGCTTATCTTCTCCCGAGATACCAATATGAGATACCGGTTAATTTCTTTTGTGTTAGATTTTCTATCATGTCAAGTTGGTTGCAAATGTATAGCCATTAACGAGCATTGAGATTTCTCTGGAAGCTTTCCCTTGTTGATGAATCTAAGCAATTTTGAAATTAATTTGTGTCAATATCGAGCAATTAGTGTCTACTTTGTTTCAAAATTTCTACAAGTAGTTTTTCTCATTCCTATTGTAATCTTACATTGAAATCTTTGTGAAATCACACAGGATCTCATCCCTATGACAATTTAGTGGCATTTACAATTTCATTTCAAGAAGATCCTTCATCCTGTGATGAGATAAACAAATTTAAAATCACTCCACTGTCATTTGTTGATAAAGATTATCTGTAAGTCTTTAGGTGTACCTTAGGCATGATTGATCAAGAGATTTTGGTGTTTAATTGAGTATTTTAACTTGATCCTTCATGCTAGATTCTCAAAGATTGTGTGAAACCATGTTGATCTGGGCCTCCATTGAAGCACACCTTCTGGTTGAAGGAACATCTTAACTATTCTGAAGCTTTATGTTGTTGAGTTGTCCATTGTTGTGAAGTTTTTCAAAGATCTAGTATAATCAAATTTATCCTGCTTAATCTCCCACCAAAATTATTCAAAAACCATGAATCCATCCTGAACTACCCCTATTTGCCCTATATATCCACAAAGGAACAAAATCTATTTACTAAAATATGCAAAACAATCGGGATTTCATAATGTCTTGATAACCTTAGCCTTGTTTTGAAAGTATATCCATCTTTTAGAAGTGACAACTCTTAAGAGTTAAATAATGGAGCATTGATCATACTTTCCCAAGGTTTTCTTCATAAAATTTGTGCAAAAGAAGGATATCTCCATCTCCTTCATCAAGCAGAGACGTTGAAGAAGGGTCCCTGTTATCCAAAATTCACCCCTCAAGGTAATTTTGATAACATGCATCAAATTATTCGTTCCGAGCAAGTAGATTAATTCAAGGCCCGAAATCATGTTTTTGGGGCCCTCGGCTTCTCTCTAACTCTCCCATCCAAGAAGAAATCCCAACAAGTTAGAAAAAATGGAAAAAATGTGAAAAATAAAGTTGCAGGATTGTTTTAAGGAATTTGGTCCAGAAGGGTTTGGGTCGTATTTAGTGCGGGTCATATCGAGGTTCGTCGTACCAAGTTCGCGGCCAAAATACAAAGAAAATTGGCTAAGTCAGACATTTTTGTCCCAGGTAGTCCGTGGGACAGTTGGAATGTCGGGGCCTGACGCACAGAACAAGGAAGCCCAAATCGGCTAAAGCGGGAGATTTTCATCTGCGGGATAGTTGGGACAAAGGTACGTGTGGGACGTGAATCGACCGATTTCTTGCGCCGGCTGCATCCATTTCGGGCAGTTCGGAGATATTTGTCCTAGGCGATCCCGCGAGACAGTTGGGAAAAAATTACGTGAGGGACACATGGGACGCGAATCAGCTGATTTTCCGGCTGCATCCATTTCGGTGGTTCGAGAGATATTTGTCCCAAGCGATCTGCCCGGGGACAGTTGGGACAAAAGTACGCGAGGGACGCGAAAAGGTGAAAAAGCTGCAAACAGGAACAAGGAAGCCTGAATCAGCCGAAGCAGGATATTTTCATCTGGGACAGTTGGGACAAAGGTATGCGTGGGACGCGAAAAGCTAAAGTGGTGAAGGCAAAGAAGAAAAGTCAACGTCGACCGTGAAACTTCAAACGGCCATAACTTTTGACTCCGAGCTCCGATTTTCACAAAATTGGACTTTCTGGAATGAGCACGATGTCCTCTACGCCACAAAAACACATTTTAATGAGGGTAGATATATTTAATTAAAATAAACATATTCAGCTCCAGTCAGTTAATGCTCATTCCCATCAAATGACAGAAAAACGCCCGCTGGACCCAAAATATTGCCGCACTCAGAAGGCCATAACTTTTGCATTTCTCAACAAAATCACACAAAATTTGTACCGTTGGAATTGTGGCTTTGAGACCGACATAGAGAAATCAATAAATTCTAGATTTTATGAGATATTGGTGGGTATTTTTTACAAAACATGGACGGGTTCATAATAGTGTTTTATTTGGTGGTTGGGAGTGCAATTAAGAGGCATGGCCATCATTCTTTCTCTCTTTGCCATGCACAAGGGGAGTAGTATGGGAGCATTTTACAAGTAATATATAATCATTTTAATCCATTTAATGCCTCTTACAGGTGGTTGAAGGAAAAATTTCGGGATTTCCATTTTCCCTTCTCTTTCCCTTCTCATTTTTCTATAAATTGGAGTGTTGGGCTCATTGTAAGTGGAGGGAGTTTTGTAGCAAAGCTCTGCCAAATTGCTTTGTGAAGCCAATGTGTTGTAGGCCCTTGTTGTGGACTCCTTGCATGGTGATCTAGGCCCTTATATTGTAATATATTAAGCTGTGTATATCATGAAGCAATAAAATATAAGTTTATGGATATATCTTCCCCTCTTTGTGTTTTCTTGCATTCTTCTTACCCCTTCAACCTTGATTACAAGAATATTGTGTCTATTATTATGTTCTTGCAGGGATCCATTATCATTGTTTATGTTTGAGGTAATTTTGTGAATGCATTTTGCTAGATTGTGGGAAGAAGTCATGGCGGACAAAAAGGGGGTCATAAGTCATCATATCCCTTCTAGTGTGCACTTTATCAATATGAATCGCATCTCACGCATTTGATAAAACTACTCTCACACCCTCATTTTCTAGTGTATATATTTTTCTCCTTTGGCTTTAGTGTAGGATTTCATTTTTTATGCGTGAAATCTCTCTGCCTACCTGGTCCCTTGAAAGTTTAGATTAGAATAGTTAGTTTGCAATCTTAAACCTAGCATTAGAGTAAAGACCTACTACAAGTAAAAAATTATAAAATGATATTTATCCTATTCTATTCACTTTAAAAAATCAAAGTATTTAGGTAATGGTACCATTTTTATGACATATTTTTTTTTTTGGCATTCAAAACCACTCTCACACCCTCATTTTCATGGTTCAAGTAGACTAAATTTGATGGTTGTTTTTAATGTAAAATTCAGGATTTGATGTCCAGCTTAAGAACCACTTTCTTTCTTCTAGTGTGCGGAGGTCTATCTCATTTTCTAGTGTATCACCGCTTTAGTGTAGGATTTCAAGTCCTTGAAAGTTTAGATTAGAATAGTTAGTTTCCCTGCAGACTTGGAGATAGTACCCATGTTATCTCAATCACACCATAAGTTCAAGTATATGCACTTATGGAAACATAAGGGTACTTGTGATTTGGTGATAATAGGTCCTCTTACCCCCGATTAAAAGGAACAACCTAAATTAGTGAGGATAGGTCAAATCCTCTTGAAGGTGATATCCATATCTCCACAAATCGAGTGACAAAGGACTAGTTAGATCTCATCCTTGATTACCAAATGAAAAACATTATGATCTACTGTCTCTAAGCTTTGTGCCAAATTTGTGATGTCTTGCTCGGGTTGAAAAGGAGAACAAATTTAGATACCAACACTCGTGGCACCATTCTTTGCTGGGACTATTTGAGCTCCAAGATTTATTTGTACAACAACAACACTCATGATGCCATTGTCGGGGACTATTTGAGATCCGATATTTGTTTGTGTGGCAACAACACTTGTGGCGCCATTGCCGGGGATTATTTGAGCTCTGAGATTTATTTGTGTGGCAACAACACTCGTGGCACCATTGTCGGGGATTATTTGAGCTCCGAGATTTATTTGTATAGCAACAACACTCGTGGTGCCATTGCCAAGGATTATTTTATCTCCGAAATTTATTTTTGTGGCAACAACACTAATGGCACTATTATCGGGAAGATTTGTTCACTTTTTGCCAGTTCATACCCATTTTCCTGTCAACAACACTAGTGGCGCCGTTTCTAGGGACTCTTTGAAGTACATACAAACCCTCGGTAATGTTTCTTACACGATCTAAGTGTAAATAAATTGTTGAAACATCATTATCTATTTAGATATGTAAGTATTGTTCAAACTTGTAAGTTCGAATGTAATATTTCTAACTTATATAGTTATTGCATTAAATTTTGTATCATCATTGATAAATTTGGGTAGAAGAAGAGCAGATCTTGTAAGATTTGCATGAATCTAGTATTTAAAAACATTTGATAGGTCTTTCAGTGCATTTGCACAAACTAAGGTGAAAATCCTTAGTGGTGACTCCGTGCTATTTAAATTCTCAATAAATACCAGTGTCTTAACATATATCAAGTAAGATTTGTCATCAATCTCTGTAAATCTGGAAGGAAGAAGATATGTCTTCACTAGGGACCCTAGTAGAAGGTTGTTTCAAGAGTTGGGAAAGCCTAATTCAGAAGGGAGAAGAATTTGGAAGGTTGTTGGAGATCAAACATCAAGAAAAGAGATCTCCATTGGTGAAAATGATCAGCTTGTGATTGAATATTACAATACTTCCTCAAGTGCTTCTGAATTACATAATCTCTTTGTTGAATTGAATTCTCCATCTGGAGAGGGTCCTTATCTTTCTTAGTATTATTTTAATCCTGGAAGTTCCAGTACCCTAGGTTTAAGTTTTGTTAGCTGGTTATTGTGTTCTCACATTTTCCCAAGATCCAAGCGTTGAATCCGTGGCTCGATACCAAGTTTAACTCCCACAATTTAAACGTTCAAAACCATAGTTAAACCTACTAACTTATTGGGGAAAATTTCGATAAATAATAATTTTAAAAGGGTTACAAGGGTAAACATTCGTTGTGATTTAATTAATTTCTTGGTTAAATATTTCTACACAATCTTGTGGAAGTCGGAATTAAATTAGTAATTAAATATTATTAATTTATTTCCCAAAATTAATTTACGTTTAAAAAGTCTCCAATTACGTTCATTTACTTTATTAGATTATTTTCCATTATCTAATGGTCATGATCCATTTAATTTATAAACTACCCCTTACCAATATTTATTTAAAATCCATTTTTAGTTCATTATTTAGTTACCATGTACCTTAGGAATAAGTTATTTTCTATCACAAAAGTCACAACTTGACTAGCCACTAAGTGACACATTCAACCAATTACCCATACCCTTTTATTTTAATTTTCAATCCCATAAAATGCCACCCACTTAAGTGATGTAGGATCTAATCAGAGAAATTAGATCAAATCTATACTAGCCATTGGATTCGGGTTTTCTAAAAGTGCCCTAATATTCTTTATATTGGCTTCTTATTTTCATGTTTCCCTAATTTTATTTCAATTTTGTATTGTAGGTTTAGTGAAAGAGGAGGAGAGGAAGCCATGGTTGGGAAACTATGGAGGGTTGTTCCACTTCATTGTTGTATAATTTGTTTTTGTAAATATTTTGTGTTAAATGGAATATTTCCCCATTTCTCTTTGTGGATATTATTTACCCTATTTTGTTTAGGTTATTTGAGTTTTTCTCTTGCAGGCTAGATGTATATACATTGTGTATGCACCTATTTTAGGTGAATATATAAACCCTTTATATATATACACACACACACACACACACACACACACATATACATATACATATATATTTATATGTGTATGTATTTATGTATAAATGTTTATATATTTTATCCCCCTTTAAAAATGTGAGTTAATATATATATATATATATATATATATATATATATATATATATATATATATATATATATGTATATTGGTAATTGGCTTGGTCGAAGCTTATACGGTCTCGAGAATAAGGCATGTGGCCTGCATATTGCGTGGTGTTTGGGTATTGGGGGTGGGGCGCCGCCCACCCCTTATTGGTATTATTTAAATGAATATGGGGCGGGGTGGCGCCCCCCCCACTCCATTCTAATATATATAAACACTATCCTAGCTTAATCGACTCCAACCAAAAGAAATTCAATCCACTTTTTTTTCTTTTATTAGGAATTTGTTTTAATCACTTTATAGTCACCGATTACCAAAAGACCATTCATTATTTTATATTGTTTAAATAATTTATGATATTAATTTATATATTATTTAATAATGTGTATATATGATATTATAATATATATGAGTAGTTAGGTTTATAGGAAATTTTGAAATGATATAATCAAATATATATATATATATATATATATATATATATATATATATATAATTTAAAATTGTTTTATATATATCTTTAAAAAATTACAACACTTTATCAATTCAAATTTATTGTAAAATTTGATATGAAGACATATAGGATTAGGAGTAAATTTATAATTACGCAACTAAGTGGTATAGTTAGATTAATTTCATTTGCAACAATTTGTAAAATTTTATTATAAAACCGATTCAAATAGTTCCTTTTTCCACATATATGACTTGGAGAGAAAATAAGATAACACATACTTAAATAAATATCCCTTTCAATTTTAAGCACAACAATAAAACCAAAACTCAACAACACTTTATTTCCAAACAATACATATTTCCACTTTGAATAACATCCAAATTTTAGAGAGTTTCCTTTCCAACAAGTTATACAACTTAAGTTTTTTTCCTTTCCACTATAACATTAAAATTTGATAAATAAAAATTTCAATAATTTTTTTGATACAATAGTTAGAGTCTTCCACTCCAAATGGGAATAATGGGGTCAAATTTACAACATATAGATTCATCAAGGTTTCAAAAGACAAGTCTTCATTTCAAACCATCTCCCGATTTCATAGCCTCAATTTTGTATTTCTTCACCTCCTCAAAATTTTCATTCTTCTCATCTATTAAGTTTGAATCACAATACAAGGAAGGGGGAGTAGGTGATATTCTAAGCCTAACCTTTAATCCAATAGGAGGATAAACCATCCTCCCTATTGGCCCCCATGTCCCAACCAAAGAACAATGAGGTAAGTAATGCAACTTTGACAACTCTCACAACAAAGGCTTCCACAAAACAACTCAACACTCATCAAATCAACACAAGCAAACCTTTTACACACCAAACACAACAACACAAGCCACAAAACCAAACACATAGGCTTACATTCAAAGTTAAGGGAGAATAGAACAATGAGACCACGTCCTTATAGCTCCCAAATGAGTTAGGGTTTCCACCCAAAATACCTCCACGTGCACATCCATATGACCCTTTCCCTCCCAATGAATAATACACAAAGTATAGCAATTTTATCCTTTTCACTCCCCATAGGTGGAACTCCCTACTCATGCTCCCTCCACAAGCCTACAAATTTCCTTTTCCCTCCCCAATGGTCCCATGCTTCCATCTCCCACACATCTTAGGGCCATACTACACCAATCCCACTCACAATACACACACACATGCATTTACAAAACATACAACAAACAATAAGAAAAAGGTATAGATCCTACATTTTCATACTAGCTTTCACAATCTTGAATCCACAAGATTTTATCCTTTCCAAAACCAAGCAAGCACCAAAGCAATCCTTCAAGCTCCAAGCAAGAATTCTCAAGAACAAATTTTCCCAAAAAGTAAATCAAGAAAAATGAGACAAGTAACCCCCATTCCTCCAATTTCACACCAATAAATAGAAAAGAGGTGAGGATGATGAGGTGGCTCCATGTAGGATGCCACTTCATCATTCCTCCACTCCAACATAACAAGTCAAACCCCAAAACCAAGGCAATTAAATGAAAAGGTAAGTGTTATGTATTTTTACCCCCTTGGTAAAATAGACAACTTGGGAGGATGGGTTGAGAACTAGATAGTGATTCATGGATCAATCTAGAATGATATAGTTGGGTTTTCAAGTTTGGGGAGCATTGTGAATTTTTGTGGAAGTTTCAGAGGTCTTGGAGCCATCCATCAAAAGTAGGCTTTTGGGCCTTAAGGAGTTTGTAGCGTGAAAGAGGACCTGAGATTCAATGGAAGATTCTGATATTCATGTTAGGAATTATAAGTCCAAAAATTTCCTATAGAATCCATTTTCCATGCCCTACATGGTGGAAAAGATGAGACATCTTGAAACATCATACACTTCCCAAGGCAGTTCATTCTTCTGGCACATAACCTACAATCCCGAGAAATAATCAGACATTTTGAGGTTATAAATTCAAAATTTTACCTTAATAAAACTACCATTGTATTCAATGGTTTTTTCCATGTGAAATAATATAAAATTTCACATGAAAACTCATCTGGGATCTCAAGTTATTTCCTTCGGAAGTTGGTCAGCTGGAGGTTGGAAGGGTCTAGGTTGGACCTGGGTCAGGGTTGGACGGGTCTAGGTTGGGTGGCTGGGGGTTGGAAAGATCAAGGTTGGATGGCTAGGGGTTGGACACGTAGGGGTTATTTAGGTCACATTTTTGACACATCTAAATAGTTTTTGATGCCCGTTGCACCCCTCATCTTTGCACGACACACAGGTTGGTCGGGTCATGGTTGGATGACATGGATGGATGAGTTACAAGATTCACAAGGGTGGGTGAATGAAAGACATACCAACAACCAAAATTAATGAGGCATGGCACCCACAGCCACCCGTGCAGGAAAATTACTAAAATAGATGGTTTCACATACATCTTGATGCATCTGCCGAGTTGATGACCCATATTTTCCTATATATTGTTAAATTCACCTCATTTTAAAGGGAATTTTTCCAAAAAGAAGAGGAACTCTGTAAAATTTGTTCCAGAGCTATTGTGAGCTAAAGGCCTTGAATTTGGGCTTATTGTAAAGGATTTTGTCTTATGCTTATGGTGTGATGGATTGTGCATGTCTCTGAGCAATAAAATTCATGTTTTGTGGCCATTTTCGCCTAGCTTGTATGAGTTACATCTCTTGCCTTCCATTATATTTATGAGTATATTGTGCATGTATCTATCTCTTTGTAGGGTCTATAGTTTTTTGTGCTTTACGAATATAGGGAATTGATTGTTGTCTTGGACTGTGGTGTTTCTATCAACCCTCTCCTTCTCGGTTTCTCCCTATTTTTCACTCATTGGGATTGTCTCACCCTTTCTTGGTGCATCACCTTCACTTAGAGTAGTTTTATTTCATGCATATTTCTATCCTTGTCTCCTTGGAAAACATTAGAATAGGGTTAGTTTAGCTTGTCATTCTCTGCACTTTGGAGAAGTTGGCACTAGGTTAGAGGAAGAAGTCGGATTTCTCTAGAGGATTGTCCTACTTGCAAAGTCCCACACTGTAGGATAATCCCATGTTATGTAGGTTACATTGGTTTCCCTCGTACACAAATCACAAGCAATCAAGGGTGTTGTAATTTTGCATCAACAATTTTGGCACACCCGGTGGGACAGAAGTCAATATTTTCACCTTTATCAAGATTGGGTGTGTGTCTTGGTGAATTTCCATCCTCTAAAGGCTTTGTAGCAACACATCTAGAAACTCCATCTTTCAAATCCACTAGTTTTAGCAGCATTGGTTGTTAAAGTACATGAGAAGAGTTCGAACTAGGTCCGAGACTTGAGAAAAGGGATTGTTTTTCTACTTGCAATTGTCACTAGGTAAAAGAAGGAGAGGAAGAAGACCACAAAGATCACCTTCTCCACCTAACAATACTTTGTCTACACCTCCACCTGGTAGACCTTTTCTTCAATCAACGAGAGTTCTCTCGACCAACCAAGATGGCGCAATCCAATCCATATGTCAACTTCACAGGAAGTAGCCCACTTACCCTAAATGCTCAAAATCAGGTCCCTGATTGCAACATTAAAGAATATTCCTTATTTCACTAGAGAAAATCATACTACTCCTATTGAACACATCCAGGACATCTCCAATTTCTGTGCAATTCATGATATCAATGAAATGGATATTGCTATTAAGTTTTTAGCTTCATATTTTAAAGGTAAAGCTTTGCAATGGTTTAGGAGCTTAACAACAGGGTCTATCCAGAATTGGGACCATTTGTGCATAGCCCTCCATAATCAATTTGGGGAAAAGGGAGATAATTTGTCTTTATTGGAACAATTGACAACAATCAAGAGGGCTCCTAATGAGCAAATGACAGATTTCAATTTCCATTTCCAAAGGACATGGGATAGAATTCTACTTGTAATGAGACCAAAGTAGCTAAAGGTGCCTTTTTATACTTCACTGAAGGCTATAAATTCAGATATTACAATGATGATACAATCCATGGGAGGTATAACTTTACCCACAACCTATAATATTGATATTAGAGCTGAAAAATGATTGATTCAATCAGTAGCTATCACCAAGGCCACCAATTCCTCTTTATCCGGACATAAGAGCTCCCATAGCTAGTTAAACACCAGATTTGAATCCCATTCCAGCCCCTAGGAATTAAATAAATAGCGAGGCCTCTACTTCTTCAAGCACTTCAAAATAATTGCAAGAGGTTATGAAATAGCTACAGAACTTAGGAAATGATCTAGTGACTATTAAGAGACAACAAACTTAGATTTCTAGGCCGTATCAGCCTCAAAATTAGTATCAAGCCAGGCCCACATACCATAAAATAGACCACCAAATCAAGCTAGAAATCAAAACTAGAACAAGGGAAAACCTCAAGCTTCTAGGACATTCTAACCATATGATGCAAATGTAACCTCAACATCAAAATCCTTGGTTCAACACAAAACAACATGGCACAAGAAGAATAATTGTGTTACCCCTGTAATCTACCCCATAGTTAATCAATGTGTTTCAATGGTGCACTAAATCGGGGTCCTAAGAACTAAGTCAAGAATGAAATCGGTAGAAAGAAAGCGAAAGAGGGATACACGAGAACTGAAGTCGAAAAGTGATGCACCACAACGAAGTTGCACTCGATGGTAACGTCAAGCCAACACAATATGCAAGATTCAAAACAATGGAAAGAAGATTGCAAGTAAGAAGAATGGGTCTACTCATACTCATAGATCGAAAAATAGGAAGTACAAATAGGGGTGTTATGTAACCCCCATGCCTAAACATGGAAAGAACTCAATGACACCACTGACGCATATGACGTTGACTGACGCATATGATGCCACTAGAAGAGGAGTTATAATTCCAAATAAGGAATGTAACTCCTATGATGCATTGACGTAAATGACAATGTCAGATTCTATGACAGAATCTAACACTTGTCATTTGACTTCCTAAGACCTATGACTCTCGCAAGGTGAGATGACTCACCTAGGTGATGTGGACGATGACTAGATAATCACATGCACCAACACCCCCCTTCATCGAAGCCGTGGAAGAGGAAAAGGTAAGCCAAAACAAAAAAGAAGAATCCCCTAGACAACTAAGAAGGATGTGTCAATGGGCCCGACAACTAAAGGCCTGATAAGGTGCCCATGTACAAACAACATCTTTCTGGAAAGAAGAAGAGGAGAAGAGAAAAAAAGGAGCACTATCTAGCTCCCCCGGAAGATGATTTTGATGGACTCCTAATGAATCTGAAGGGACCAAAGGTCGGTGATCAGAAGGAGGAGGAACATGGAGAGTGTCGGAAGGTGGCCCAATATGAGAAGGAGATAATATATCAAGAGAAGCGGTGACAATCCTGTCAATCTCCATAAGGTGAGAGTCCGCAAATATAGATATATCATCAAGAGAGCCCTGAAGGGGAAAATGAACCTGCTACGGTGGAGAGTCAGTGGAAGCTGGTGGGATGGCAACTCTGATCTCGGAAGAGGTAGTAGGTTGAAGAAGATGCTGCACTATGATGTCGGTATCCTCGAGCATATCATCCAAGTCTGAGTCAAGGAAATCAATGTCCTATTGTGGAGGATTATAAGAACCCTTTGAAGAAGCAATCTCGAAGTCTCTAGAAGCAACAGGGGATGGCAGAATCTCCAGGCTAGAATCAACAGAATCAGTAGATGCTCGTGATGGGGAAAACCGGAGATCCAAGGCAGCATGGTGCATAGGTGAGAATTCAACCAAAGAGTCTTGTGGAGGAGAGTCACTAGAAACTATGATAGGAGCAATACTAATTTCTGAAGGAGCATGCACAGAAATATGTGTGGGCTGCCCTTCGTAAGAAAAAGTATCAGTGAACTCACTTTCCTCCATGGATGCAAGATCATCAGAAGATCCATAACCAGATGAAGGAGGATCAAAATCTCCATGAAAATTCCGAATGAAGATCCAAGCTCTGTGCGCAGACTCGGTGAATTCTAATCGACATTGAAGGTCCTCTGGTATAGTAAGACAAAGAAGCCCGTATGTCATATCATTCTCGTTCAACCAATTTTGGTGATGAATGCGGTCAATAGGTTCAGGTGCCAACCCAAGAAGATGTGGTAACAAATTATACATAATACAATGATCGAGTATCCCACTCTTCCATTGTAGGTAGTTTCCTGGTCCTAGTTGAACAACAGAGCGATGAAATTCAATGTCCATGACGAGAGGAGCCTCCAAGGAACACAAGATTAACCCCCCTTTTTGTGGCACTTTATAATTCAGTGTGTTGATTACAACCAGATGTGACTGTGTTCCGAGAACAGTTTTCACTCACCTTGCAATTAGCGTAATAACGCGCAATGGTGGAGACAACAATCAAGGTTCGTAGGGCGCAACAGATCGACACTGTAAGCAAGCACAAGAACGAGAGAAAACAAGAAGGGGAAGAGAAATCCTTGTGAGAAATAGCGTCTCATGTCACATGAAAGAATCCCTTTGTCATAAGACTGTGGCGGACGCGCTCACAAGTCCACAAAAAAAGGAATAGAACAAAGCTCAAAAAAAAATGAGCTGAATTAAGCAATACAAAGACACCCCAGAATGCGGCACTTTATAAAATTAGTGCATTTACAAAAATAATGATCCCATCATCTAGAGTGCAAAAAAATGCAACTTTGACTAAAGAAGTGCTCAAAACCGAGCAACGAGTCAAAAGTTATAGCAAAAACCAATTCCCGCAACTGATGAGAAAAAAACCAATAAGCCTGCAAACGGATTAAAAAAGTGCCCTAAACACATGAAAAAGGTGTCGTATGTATGCCCGTTGGAAATGGCATGGAATTTGAGATAGGGTATTGCGAGGGGGGATTAGCCACCTGCCAATCCTGGACCTCACCCTTCGTCTTCGGCACTCGACGGAAGGTTAATAAAACAAGCCAAAAAACTTACAATGCCAATAAAATGTAATGTTTTTACCTTATACCTTTTAAAAGTAATGAAACAACACGTTTTTAGAAGAGTGATAAGATAAAAAGAATGCAAACACATTTTTTTAAAGAAAAGTGAATAAAAAAACATATTTTTAGAGAGATATTACCTGGCAGCGGATGAGAAGGCCACGTGGGGATGAAAGGCAGGTAAAAATAGATAATGCAGTGACTGTCCACTGTAAAAAAATGCCAAAACAGTCCAAAAATGCTAGCTGAAGGAGAAAACACCTTAACAGTCCAAAAAAGGCCTTAACACCAAAACGCCGAACAAGCGTCACGAAAAACATAGGAAAGGAGAGAAAAACGCCTTAGAAAGTGTAAAAATGCGGATAGGAGAAAACACTCGAGAACAGCAAAAAAAAACACACGGAATAGGTTTGAATGTGGGGAACAGTGCAAAAATGTGAGAGGTTTTGCAAAAAATGTGAGAGACCAGGCAAAAACGTGAGAGGTTTTCAGCAAGCTCGCAAAAACATTTTGAGACCAGTCAGAGGTAACTTCGAGACAACAAGGAACCATAACAATGAGGAAAAAGCTTGGAATAGGCGAGTATACACCGGTGAAGAAAAAACAACGATCCCAACCGGTAATCACATGTCCATGCCAAAAACAAGCTCTTCTTTTACCTATGATGCAGCGCTGAATCGAACACAACCAAGCAAGAAACACACAAACAACCCGAAACAACACCCACAAGGATATAGAAGTATCAAATATGAACTTAGCTGATAAGAAAACAAACCAAATACCTTAACTTACAATTGCTGAAACCTCAATACGAGGTGAGTGATAATTTCAAAATGATAATCGAAAAAACTTGCACACAAGGAAATGAGAAGAAACTAGAAGTAATAAACAAATGAGAAACGAAGAGTGCACGTTTACCAAAACCAGCTCTGATACCATGAAAGAGGGATTCGCAAGAACAAAATTTGAAAAGTGATGCACCACAACGAAGTTGCACTCCGATGGTAATGTGAAGCCAACGCAATATGCAAGATTCGAAATAATGGAAAGAAGATTACAAGTAAGAAGAATGGGTCTGCTCATACTCATAGATCGAAAAATAGGAAGTACAAATAGGGGTGTTGTGTAACCCCCATGCCTAAACATGGAAATAACTCAATGATGCCACTGATGCATATGACGTTGATTGACGCATATGACGCCACTAGAAGAGGAGTTACAATTCTAAATAACGAATGTAACTCCTATGATGCATGCGTAAATGAAAATGTATTCTATGTGAGAATCGACACTTGTCATTTGACTTCCTAAGACTTATGACTCTCGCATGAGGTTAGATGATTCACCTAGGTGATGTGGATGATGACCTGGATAGTCACACACACCAAAAAAAACATAACAAGAAGCACCCCATTAGAAACCACATTTGTCAATTAGTAGATAGAAGACTTATGTGGAGTTTTTGGTATCCAAATTTTTCTCCTTTTCAAGCCAAGCAATAACACAGATTCAATAGGGAGCTTAGAGGCAGCTAGATCACAAATATATGTAATTTTTTAGCTGGGGAGGAATCTAATGGTCCCTTTGTTACTTGGATTTGTGGAGAGATGGATAGCACCTTCAAGAGGATTTGATCTATCCTCACTATTTTAGGTTGTGCCTTTTAACCAAGGTAAGAGAACCTATTTTCTAACCTCTGTTATCTGAAAGGAGATACATGTACCTTTCTTTTACATAAATCTTATAGAGAAGACCTTGGAAAAATATGATCAACACTTACTCTCACAAGTTGTCACCTCCACATTATGGAGATATTTTCAACACAAGGCTAAGGTTACTTAAGACATTTGGGAATCTGATCTATTCTGCATACTTTAGCAAATGGATTTTGGTCTTGTGTATATAATGAGAGAAAAAATAGGGGTAAGTATGGTAGGATTATATGTTTTTAAATAGATTTTGGTGGGAGGGGAGACATGATGAACTCGACTCACATGATCCTTGAGAGCTTATGAAAAATGGAGAGATTCAACCAACAAAATGCCACAAAAGCTAGAAATGTTTCTTTAACTAGAATACGTGCTCAAATGGAGGCCCATATTAGCACTCTTTCATACAACCTATGGGATTCTATCATGAAGGCTCGATTAGAGAACCCATAAAGCACCAAGATTCAAACCAAATCACACCTAAGGTACACCCAGAGGCTTACAGATAATCTCTATCAAAAAATGAAAGAAAAGTGATTTTAAATCGTTTATCTCACTCCCAAATGAAGGCTCTTCTGAGAAATGAAATTGTAGATGCCACTAAACTATCACAAGGATTGAGACCTATGTGATTGGACTAGATTTTGATACAAGATTGCAATGAAACAAGAAAAACTACTTGCATGCATTTAGAGATGAAATAAATACACTTTACTCAAGATTAACATAGAATAACTCAAGTTTGATCAAATTTATCAGCAAGGGAAAGTTTCCAGAACAATCTCAAAGCTTGTCAATGGTTGTACACTTGCAACCACCTTGACACTGATTAAATTTGACACAAAGAGAGATATATAGGCTTCTTAGATGGCTTCTCAAAAAAGGATGGGCTTTGTCAAGTTTTTTTGCTAGAAAAATTAGTCCTGACCTCTCCAAAAACTCCCAACCATTTGCACGAAAATTTCGTGCCATTTATAACATTTACAATAGAGTTTCCCCCAAAAATCTAGACATTGAGTGTACCAGTGCTTGCCATGATCACAATCGCGATTTCTGGGATCGATCTACAAAAAGTCACCAGTGCTCGAGGGCATATCTCTTTGAATATCTCCCGCATTCAACTCCTTCCTCTGGAAAATCACACTTTCTTCAATTTTCCAACCACTTCCAGCCCCTAATATGTCAAATCTAGCTCCTTGCATGCTCGGGAGAAGAAAAACAAAAAATCTGATCGAGCATGATAGTCAGACCATTTTAATGGTGAAAGACGTCTTCTAGATCTTCCCACCAAACTTAGATATCAAAATTAACTCCCCTCTCTGCTTGGCATGTAGGAAATACCAAGAAATCATGGAGACTCACACTTCCAGATGTGTTTCAAAAATGGGGGAAAATCAAGATTCAAACTCTCAGTTACCATTGATCTTTACTTTGAATTTGGGCCATCCACGTGGAAGATTCAAACTTAAGAACAAACCCGGGGCTTCCTTTGACTTTTTACAATTTTTGAAAAATGGAAAAAAATTTCATTTTTCTCCACACCTCGCCCTTGGGAAATGATCCTGACACGTGTCCTAAGGTGATGGGCCCCATGAGAACCATGGAAAAATTTGCCATTTGACTTTTGAATCTTTTTCCCAAAAGGATTTTTTCCAAGTTTTCCTCGAGAGCTCCTCACCTTCCGCCGTTGACTAGGGTAAATATTGACTATTTCCCTCATTAGGCTTACATGGGCCATTTTGAGATTTTAATCATTTCTCCCCAAAAGGAAAAAAATCCAAATTTCCCCGAGAGTCCACCTCACCACCCTTTGAATTTTCAAACTACCACTGTCACCATTTTCACCTTGAGATGGTCCCAATGTTTTTATATTTGAACAATGGGCTGCCACTTGTCTTGCCCCAAAAAAGGTTTGTCTAAATTTTTGAAGCATGTGGCACCACGTGTCATGCACCTTGAAGTCTCCTTTGGCCGTTGAAAGGTCCAAGTAAAATACAAAGTGAGTGGAGGCCTCCATATGTCATCCCTGGCACTTCTTTAAAATGAAACTCAAAGGCTCCTTGAAGAAGGCGCCACGTGTCATTTCATGGTTCCTCCTTTGGGACGTTGAAAATTCTATTTAAAAATACAAGTGTGGGAAGCAGTCCCCCTTTTCTCTTACGTGTTTTCTAAGTAGGGAAAAGAAACCTCCACGTGTCCTCCCGGCACTACTCCAAGGCCAAACCAAAAATAGATCCTCAAATGAGTGTCGTTCTTCCACGTGGACACATTTTTGAGTTGAGGCTTTTATAGAATTTTTGAAGTATTTAGCTAAGCCACATCCAACCAAAAAGTGCCACATCCCCTATAGATGCAAGGATGTAAATTTGACTGGGAGAAATGCCCGTCAAATTGTAAAATATAGAAAAATGACCATTTGAGCCTGGGAATGAAATTTTCTTCAAGGATAGAAAGTTTAGAAATGTTACAAGGCTCAAATACGTTCTTTAGGGACACATCAATTCATTCTTCTTCAAGTATCTAGGATAGAAACATCAAGGAAAAAAATCTTGACTATGGGAAATAGGAGAGAATGGGAAAACATGAGTTTTGAAAGGAATAGAGCATGGGAGACTCAAAATATAGACCTTTCTAGAGGAACAAAGAAACGAGGAGATAAACATGGACCCATACATGATCTTTGACCAGGAGCTGACTAAAAATAGTAAAAAAAGACTACCAAGCACAACACGGGAAGGAGAAAATGACAGAGGCCATAAATCAATAAATTTTCAAAGGCACAAATGGGGTGAGACTATTTTGAGCACCAACATTGGCTCGACTGGGGATGGGCACTCCCTACAAGTGCCACAAGAACAATGGTAGACCAAGTGCCAAAAATATCCATTGGGTGATAGAGTCAGTTTGCAGGGCAGAGAAACAAAGCCATCTCCAAAAATGAATAGAGAAACCTAGCAAAAACAGGTCACCAAGGACCAGAACGAGAAAAAACACAAAAAGAAACAAACAACCGACTATACACTGTACAAAATATGTTTACCTTGATTCTAGGGAATCAATCTAAGAAATTCTTTAGATGCCTTGCCATTAATAGGAAATTCAAGCAATTCACCATCCAAATCCTTCAAGAAGAAGGTGTGTTCACCAATTCTAATGTCAATGGAGTAAGGGCCCATCCATAATGAGTCAAATTTTCCATGCTTGCCCTTATCTTCATGCCTGTTATCCCATAGTAGCACAAGATCTCCAATATTGAAAGCTCTAGGAGTAACCTTCTTGTCAAATAGTTTCTTTAGCTTTTCTCTGAACTTTATATGCCTCTGGTGGGATGCCCTTATCTCTTCATCAATCTCAACTAATCTGGTTAATACGAGCATCATAAGGACTTACCTCTTGATCTTCCAGTTATTGAATGAACTGATATGAGGATAGTTGCATATGCAAGGGCAGTAGAGCCTGAGTCCCATATACCAACTCAAATGGAATCTTTCAAGTGACCCTCTTGACAATGATCCTATCTGCCCAAACAACAAACTTCAATTGTTCACCCCATTTTTCTTGTTTAGCTCCAAGGTTCTTCTGATAATCTTCAAGCAATTTTTATTACTGGACTTAGCTTGTCCATTTCCTTGGGGATTGTAATTAGAGGCATATATCAAGTTGATTCCATATTCTTTACACATTGCCACAAAGGTTTATCTCTAAAGCTCATGGCATTATCAGCAATAATCTTAACTAGTACCCCAAACCTGTAAATGATGTTGTTTAGCACAAAGTCCATGACAATTTGGTGTGTGGCCTTCTTGGTGGGGATTGCTTCCACCCATTTGGTAAAGTAGTTAGTGGCTACAAGAATCCACTTATGGCCAGCACTTGAAGGGTTTGAAATCTCACCAATGAAATCCATTCCCCATTGCTTGAATGGGGCTTCAATTGATACAGGCTGCAAAGGAAGGGAGCCTAAAGCTTTCAGCCTTCTAGAGAAATACTAACAACTCTCACATCTTCTGACCAACATGGTTATATCCTTGAAAAGAGTTGGCCACCAATAACCAGCCCTCAGGATCTTGTGTGTTGTGACTCTTGTAGAAAAGTTCCCCCACAAACTCCTCCATGGAGATCAACAATTATCTTGGGGGCTTCATCTTTAGTGATGCATCTTAAGAGGACTCCCTCCGGGTTCTTCCATGCCAACCCAAAATCAATAATGACATATTTCTGGGAAGCCAACTTAAGATCTCTTTTTGGTTCTTACTTAAATTCTCAGGGCAGTTTAAATGTCTGAGATAGAATATCACATCCTTGTACCACTCAGAATTCATCAACTTTTCAAAAACACCTGCCCTTTCTTCTTCAACCTCATTTACCTCAATAGTCTGCAAGTTTCTCTCAGCCATAAGCTTAGCCAAGCCCAAACCTCTCACCAACTTTGTGGTTTGGATGTCCATATCATATTCTTGCAACTTGTTCACCCATCTACATATTTTTCTTGAGACCTCCATCTCTGACAAGATGTCCTTTACCATGGTATGGGGAACATAAGAAACAACCTTTGAACTTAGAATATAAGGCCTGAAAACCTTTGTTGCTTTTACCAAGGAAAATGCTTGCTTTTCCATAATGGTGTACTTTAGTTCTGCCCCTTGCAATGCCTTCTTGAAAAGGAAATTGGCCTCTCATCCCCTTCATTATCCTTCTGCAACAAGACAAAAGCAATAGTGTTTTCTAAAGCAAAGGAAAATAGCTAGAAAGGTTTCTTATAATCTGGGGCTGCCAAAACAGGGGCATGCTTCAATGCCTCTTTGATTCCATTGAAAGCTTGGATGGAAGCCTCCTCCCATTTGATGACCTGGTCCTTCTTTAGCATGGAAGTGATTGGGATGGTCAACTCAGCAAAGTTTGATATAAATCTTCTAATGAAGTTTATCTGCCCAAAGAAGGATTGAATTCCTTTCTTGGTTCTTGGAATTGGGACTTTTTTGATGGCCTCCACTCTTTCTAGATCAATCATCACTCCTCTTGTGACACAATGTGACCAAGAAACTTTTCCTTCTATACTCCAAAATGGCATTTCTTTGGATTGAGTGAGATGCCATATTCTCTACATCTTACTAGCATCTTCTCCAAGTACAAAAGTGATCACTTCTCTTCCTAGAAAAATGTTACATCATCCTGGTACACAACAATAAACTCATTGATATAACCAGAAAAAAAAACATCCATTGCTCTTTGAAAGGTGGCTCCAGTGTTCATTAGACCAAAGGGCATCCTGACATACACATATGTTCCCCAAGGAGTAGTGAAGGCTATCTTGATCCTTTCTGATTCTTTTACCATGACCTGGTTATAACTAGAGAAACCATCTAAAGTAGAGAGAAACTCAGAACCAGTCACCAACTGCAGCATGTGTTCCATGTTAGGTAAAGGATAGTTATCCTTCATTGAAGCTCTATTCAGATTCCTGAAGTCCACACATAACCTGATATCACCATTCTTCTTTCTTACTAGTACTAGGTTAGCAACCCAAGAAGAATACCTTGTGGGCTGGATAATCCCTCCATCTCTTAGTTTCTTCAGTTCCTCTTGCATTTTAAGAGATAGAAGTGGATTGATTGGCCTCTGCTTCTACTGAATGGTCTTACATTGGGCTCAAGGGAATCTCATGTTGAAACAATCTTCTTTGTATGCTTTGAGCTCAGAATAGGTCCAAGCCATGCAATCTTGGTATTTTTCAACAATTGGATGTATGATTGCTTTTCCTCTTTGCTAAGATTGCTGCCTAACCAAATCTTCCTTGGCTTCTCCTTTGTGCCAAGATCATGCTCCTCAATATCCCTCGAGGTTGTCATGCATCTGTTAATAATGTGATCAACATTATCAAAATTGGACTCAAGAGCCACTAGCCCTTTAGGAATGGTATTGGTCTTTAGCTGGATGATGCCCTTGCCAAACAAGGTTTCTTTCCTCTATTGTACATACCATTGGCTCCAAATCAATGCATTGATCAAAAACTCTCCCTTGTTTTGTAAATCTTCTGATTTGAGCATCATCATCAAAAACCTGCCAAGTGTTTAATATTGTTAGGGACAGAGGGTCTTGTCAATACCTCAACCTCATATTCACAATATGGGGACATTATACAGATTGTCAAATGAGAACCCAACATTGCAATCTTTTTGCCAAGTCATTGAATTTCCTATCATGATGCACTATGTTGAATGAATCAAACATCTCAATGAAGTCCCAAACTGCATGCTTGTATTGTTTCATTTGTTGATTCTTTGTGGCATACATTTTTTGACTTGTTTGACAACTAACTCTGAATCTCCCTTGACAATAATGTCCTTGACACCATATTTCCAAGAAATTCTTAAACCTAGCAATAGTGCCTCATACTCAACAATGTTGTTAGTGCATTCAAAGTTAAGCTTGAAGGAGAAAACAAATCTTTCTTGGCTTGGAGAAAGCAAAACAACACCAAGCACCATTCCCAAACTTGGAGCAAGCTCCATCAAACAATAGAGTCCAAGGAGAGCCTGTTTGTTCAAGACATTTGCATTCTTCAATCTTGTGCTCCTTTCCATCAACAAATCCCACAAAGTTGTCAGGATCAACATTTGTGTACAATACTTCATAGGACACATTGTTGGGATCCTCAATAAGGTGCAACATTTTCTTCTCTCCATATAACCTGACAAGGCTGCCCTCAATTGGGATGGTGGCATAAGACATGTCCATTTGGACACTCCCACCAACACTTGCAGCCCATTTTCTTGACAAGCAACATACCCCACTTGGCTGGGAAATCAACTATGACAACATCAAGTTTTAAATTTTTACCTAGGTAAGCTACAAGCTGCACCACTAAACCCTTCACACATCCCACTACTGGCACTTCTCTAGAGTCCATGGTAGTGCACTTCCCATATGCTGCCATTACCTTAATATTCAGCTCATTCATGACTTCCAGAGGCATGACATTGCATGATGCCCCTGAGTCAAACATACAGTTATGGAGCAGCCTATCCTTGATGATCAGAGTGGTGAAGAATGGATCCACATTCAGCTGAGAGTCCACCAAGGATGTCCCCAAATAGACCTCAGGTGGTTCTCCTAGTTCCTCCAATGTTGGTGGTGCTTCTAACTCTTCAATGATTGGAGGAGTCTCCACATTGTTTATGTTTCTACCTAGGAAGTCTTCTCTTCTTTCAACCCCAAGTATTCAAATGCTCTCTTTTTGTGCTCAGGAATCCTAAGAAACTCAACAATTGGAACAAAGACTTTGATTTGACTTAAAGCACTTGGGCAATATCATATGGGACATTCCTTAGCAAGGTAGCATTAGAAGGGAAGCCAACACACTCATTAGATGGTACAAGATTTTTGACAACTTGGGCATGGGGAGGGGTATGATTTTTGTTTGGAACTATAAGGATTTTAGTAGGTGCATCTTTCCTAGGAGCCTCTTTAGGAATGTTTGAAAGTAAGGGAGCTTTAGGCTTGGCTTGAGGCCCTACCCTTTGACAACCTTACTTCTTGTGTTATATTCCTTCTCTTGAGCCACAACAACATTCATCACCAATAACTGTCTATCTTCCTCAGATGGGATTCCTCCATCATACTTCTTTATCATTAAAGCCCTTAAATATTCAAATTCATTATTGGGTAATTCAAAATCTTGTACATCATCTACTTCTAAAGTATGAGAGGGAGGAAGAATAGGTACCCTATGAATGCAGTCCCAAAAATGGCAAAGAGTCTGGGCACTTATCACCTCAGTTGAAGTTGCCCCTTGTTGTGAGCTTGTGGAACAACCCATCATGCAGACATCATCATCATTATCATCACTTCCTCTTCTTCTTGCTGATCTTCTTCATAAGGAGCATGAGGCATGAAACATTTTCACACCAATCAATGACATTTGTCTCCTCCACCACAACAACTCTAGCAGCCAAAGGATCAGGCACCATTCTATTTTCTCTACCTTGGGGCTGCCTATTTCCAAATCCAACAAGTCCTTTGCCTCTGTCATTAGTTCTTTGATGATTTGTAAATCTATCTTGGCCTTGTTGCTTGTGTTGTCCTTGTGAACTCTTCCCAACTCCTTTCTCAGCTCGGGCTAGCTTGTAGGAGATCTCCTTGACAGACCCCTGCCAAAGTCTTCACAACTTCTTCCAAATCAGTAGCCTTGCTTGTTTGGGGTTTTTCTGGGTTAACTAGCTTTACACCTTCCCTCTTTGGAGGCTTCCCAATTTACCTTGATGTTGTTCTCTATTTGCAGAGCCATGGTGAAGGCCTGCCTCAAATTTGTGGGGTTCTTGTCTCTTAAGTAATATGCAGCCTTTTTATCAAATGCATCAGTATATTTGATCAAACATGACTCATCACATGGCCTTATCCTAATAGGAAATCTCCTCAAAGTTTTATTAAACCTTGTATTGAAGTCATGTACTAACTCATTGGGATTCTTCTTGATGTTTTCAAACTCTGATAGAAGAAACCTAGGGTCAGTCCTATCACCATATTGTAATCTAAATGCATTGTTCATTTCAGCCCAAGAATCAATAGAGTTATCTGGTAATGCTTTATACCAGTCCCTTGCATCCTCTTCTAAAGTGTGGACAAACAATTTGATGTATACATCCTCATGCTCAATCTCAAATTTCCATCATATTGAGAAAGAGCTTCAGATGTTGGTCACTAGTTATAGCATTGTTTCCCTGGAACTTTGGTATTTTGTTCCTTACATCTTGAGGTACTGCATTTGGATAACCAGCCATTCCCACAAAATTTATAGGTCCAAAGGTGTTTACAACAAAATGGAGGTCTAGGTTGAGCCATATTGATTTGAGGAGGTGATCTTGGGGGAGAAACAAATTGATGAGGGGTAGGGGGTCTTTGAAATATAGGAGTATAGCTTTCAAAATGGACACCCTCCAAAGGCCTAGCTTCTTGGAAATCCCTATTAACTCTAGAAAAGATAGGGAAGAATGGGAAGCAAACCTTTCAAAATCAAATGAAGGCCCCTCTCTAGTTGGAGAATTCAATTCCACAAAGAGGCTACCTGATTTAGAGTCACTTGAATGGTAGTATTCAATGATAGGCCATTCACTTTCATCAATGGAGATCCCTCTTCTTGTCTTTTGTTCTCCCACAACTCTCTATACTCTTCTTCCTTCTGACTTTGCTTTTCCTAACTCAGGAAACAATGTCCTAGCAGGATCTCTAGCAAAGAAAGATCTTCTTCCTTCCAACTTTACAAATATTAGTAACAAATCTTACTTGACAGAGGTTTAAGACATTGGTCCTTATCAAAATCAAATCAACAGGGAGTCACCACTAAGGATTTCCACCTTAGTTGTGAAAATGCACTAAAATATGCTCTGTCAAGCACTTATAAACCAGAGATGAAAGCTCTGACCTTCCTTTACCAAGATTTATCAGTGAATACCAGTGTAAAACTTGTAGAGACTGGAAAAGTTGCATACAACACTTGTAACTTGAAACTTCATGTAGGCCGAACATAGGATAATATTTAAAATAGATTTCTGGCACTTTAGAGCATACAAGAAATGTTTACCAGGGTCTGAAAATGAACTACAATCACAATGTCCCTAGCAACGGTGCCACTAGCGTGTTGATGGGCCAAATATATATGAAATTGGAAAATGAATTAGCAAAATTAGCCTCTCGATGAAATATTAACAAAACAAAGTCTCAACAACTTAAGTGTCCCCAAAATGGCACCACTAGTGTTGGTATCCAAATTTGTTCTCCTTTTCAAGCCAAGCAACAACACAAATTTAATAAGGAGCTTAGA
The DNA here is from genome assembly GCA_018340775.1 of Taxus wallichiana var. yunnanensis. Lineage (NCBI taxonomy): Eukaryota > Viridiplantae > Streptophyta > Pinopsida > Cupressales > Taxaceae > Taxus > Taxus wallichiana. Next base: position 120,784,114 of record CM031233.1, read on the forward strand.
GGCAGCTAGATCATAAATATATGTCATTTTGTAGCTGGGGAGGAAATCGACTATCCCTTTGTTACTTGGATTTGTGGAGAGATGGATAACACCTTAAAAGGATATGATCTTATCCTAACTATTTTAGGTTGTGCCTTTCAACCAAGGTAAGAGAACCTATTTTGTAACCTTTGTTATTGAAAGGAGATACAAGTACCTTTCTTTTGCATAAATTTTATAGAGAAGACCTTGGGAAAATATGATCAACACACCAAATTTGACTCTCATGAGTTGTCACTTCTAGATTATGGAGATATTTTCAACACAAGGCTAAGGTTACTAAAGACATTTGGAATCCTGATTTATTCTGCATACTTTAGCAAATGGATTTTGGTCTTGTGTGGGTATACAGAGAAAAATAGGGGTAGTATGGGTAGGATTAGATGTTTTTAAATAGATTTTGGTGGGAGGGGAGACAAGATGAACTTGACTCACCAGATCCTTGAGAGCTTATGAAAAATGGAAAGATTCAGCCAACAAAATGCCACAAAAGCTAGAAATGTTTCTTCAACTAGAATATGTGCTCAAATGGAGGCCCAGATTAGCACTCTTTCATACAACCTATGGGATTCTATCATGAAGGCTCGAGTCAGAGAACCCAATAAAGCACCAAGATTCAAACCAAATCATGCCTGAGGTACACCCAGAGGCTTATAGATAATCTCTGTCAACAAAATGAAAGAAAAGTGATTTTAAACCATTTATCTCACTCCCAGATGAAGGCTCTTATGAGAAATGAAATTACAAATGCCACTAAACTATCACAAGGATTGAGACTGTGTGATTGGACTGGATTTTGATACAAGATTGCAACAGAAACAAGAAAAACTACTTGCATGCATTCAGAGATGAAATAAATACACTTTACTCAAGATTAACACAGAATAACTCAAGTTTGATCAAATTTATCAGCAAGGGAAAGTTTCTAGAACAATCTCAAAGCTTGTCAATGGTGTACACTTGCAACCACCTTGACACAATTAAATTTGACACAAAGAGAGATATACAGGCTTCTTAGATGGCTTCTCAAAAAGGATGGGCTCTGTCAAGATTTTTCTGCTAGAAAAATCAAGTCTTGACCTCTCAAAAACTCCCAACCATTTGCATAAAAATTTCATGCCATTTATAACATTTACAACAAGAGTTTTCCCAAAAATCTAGACATTGAGTGTACTAGTGCTTGCCATGATCACAATCACGATTTTCGGGATCCGATCTACAAAAAGTCACCAGGTGCTCGAGGGAATATCTCTTCGAATATCTCCCACATTCAACTCCTTCCTCTAGAAAATCATCTTCCTTCCATTCGCCAACCACTTCCACCCCTAATCTATCAAATCTGGCTCCTTGCATGCTTGGGAGAAGAAAATGGAAAACCAGATCGAGCATGATAGTCAGACCCTTTTAATGGTGAAAGATGTCTTCTAGATCTCCCACCAAACTTAGATATCAACATTAACTCCCTTCTCTATTTGGCATGTAGAAAAGACCAAGAAATCATGGAGACTCACACTTCAGATGTGTTTTAGAAAAAAATGGGGAAAATCAGATTTAGACTCTCAGCTGCCATTGATCTTTACTTTGAATTTGGGCCATCCACGTGGAAGATTCAAACTTAAGAAACAGACCTGAGGGCTTCCTTTGAATTTTTACAACTTTTTGGAAAAAAATGTGTCCTAAAAAATTCCATTTTTCTCCCACTCCACCCTTTTGGGAAAGGAAAATTGACACATGTCCTCAAATGTGATTCTGAGTGGAACCACTACTTCCCTCATTTTGCGGGCCATTTTGAGTTTTGAATCTTTTCTCCCAAAAGGAAATTTTTCAAATTTCCCCCGAGAGTCCGCACCTCCGTCGTTGATCGGGGAAAGCATTGACTATTTCCCTCATCGGGCTTGTGGGCCATTTTGAGATTTTAATCCTTAAGGGAAAAAAATCCAAGTTTCCTCCGATGGTCCGCCTCCCCACCTCTTTGAATTTTCAAACTACCACATGTCACCATGGCGCACCTTGAGATGGTCCCAAAAATTGATACCTTGAATGAGCGCGGGCTCACCATGTGTCTGTTCTAGAAAGGTTTGTTTGAATGCTTGAAGCTCAGTGGAAGGCGCCACATGTCATGCTCGAGGTAGTCTCCTTTGGCCATTGAAAATTCTAAAAAATGTAAAGTGAGCGGAGGCCTCCATGTGTCATCCTGGTGCTTCTTTAAAATGAAACTCAAGGGCCGATCTCGCTAACATGCATGGAAGTTCCTCCATAAGTCATGCTCGAGGCCATACCTCCCAAAACTCTTTGAAATAGACTAAGAAAAATGTAAGTACCATAGCCTAAACCTCCACGTGTCCTCTCGGTGCTACTCAAAGGCCAAACCAAAAAATAAATCCTCAAATGAGCGCCATTCTTCCATGTGGACACATTTTTGAGTTGAGGCTTTTATAGAATTTTTGAAGTATTTAGCCAAGCCGTGTCCAACCAAAAAGTGCCACATCCCTGTAGATGTAAGGATGTAAATTTGACCGGGAGAAACGCTTGTCAAACCATAAAATACGAAAAATGACCATTTGAGCTTGGGAATGAAATTTTCTTCAAGGACAAAAAGTTTAGAAATGTTACAAGGCTCAAATACGTTCTTCAGGGACACATCAATTCATTCTTCTTCAAGTATCTAGGATAGAAACGTCAAGGAAAAAATCTTGACTGTGGGAAATAGAGAGAATGGGAAAATGCAAGTTTTGAAGGAACAGAGCATGGGAGACTCAAAATATAGACCTTTCCAGAGGAACAAAGAAATGAGGAGACAAACATGGACCCATACATGATCTTTGACCCTCAGGAGTAGATTAAAAATGGCAACAAAGACTGACCAAGCACAACACGGGGAAGGAGAAAATGATAGAGGCCGTAAATCAATAAATTTTCAAAGACCTATCACAACTGAGCACATGTGCCTATTCAAGCTCCAGAAAAGGTGCAAGTAAAGGGCAACAAAAGGATAATTCATCCCCTTTCAACATCATCGATCAAATGAAGAAAACATATGTGAATATTATTGTGTGGGAGTCACTTTGGAAATCCAAGGACAACGAGATTTATTGCAAGCTGCAATGGATAATTGGTCTACCTCGAGTAGATCAAACCAGGGGATAGGAGAAAGTTCTCACTAATCCAGTGCAACAAGGTGGTGGTTAACCAAGAAAAATTTTGAAGCCTCCACCATTCTATGTGTCATTGATTGTTGGGAACCACTTGGTACATAACTGCATGATCGATTCAGGGGAAAGTAGCTCAGTAATACCAAAGTAAATAGCGAGATCAATTGGGTCAAAGTATGAATCGAGTCTTTGAAAAGAGTAGTGCAACTAGATGGAATAGTAGTGGGAATGGTTGGGATCATCAAAGGTTTAAGTCTCACACTACATGTTTGTCCTAATGTCATAGTCTTGCAGGATGTGTTTGTAATTGACCTTCCACCACTCTTTGTGTTGTGTCTATCAAGGGATTTCAAATCAAAAATTAGTGGGTATCTATCAAGAGATTGGTCACACATGATTTTTAGGATGAGGTATAAAGCCAAGGCAACCATTAGATCAGAACCAATTACAAAATTTCACATTGAGCCTCATGTGCCAAGTCCTATCAATGCAAATTGTTCAGCCTTTGATCAAGAAGAGTGTTCAAATGATCTAGAAACAGGTACCAAGGTTGAGGGTATTCTAGATTTAACTTTGGATGAATGGGAAAACAAAAGGCATGCATTTGACCCATATAGGGAAATTGAAGAATTTGAATTGGGTGTGTATTATGTACACGAAGAAAATTCACCCATTCCTAATGTCACTAAGCCCAAAAATAAGGAGGACAATGAAATTTGGAAACTATTTTTGATGGTTCAAGAAGAAAACAAGGTGCTAGGGGTGGTGCAATGTTGGTTTCACCATAAAAAATCAAGTACTATTCAGCTTTCAGATTCCCATTCACCTATTCAAACAACACAACTAAATATGATGCTTTGATTCATGGACTTCATTAGGCTAGGAAAAGAGGCACAATGAACTTACAAGTGTTCGGGGAAAGAGATCTAATCATTAATCAAGTCAGGGGGCAACATGATGAAAAGAATGACCTACTCAGGAGCTACAAAAATAGGGTATGGGACCTCATTAACGACTTTGAAGCATTCAACATTGAGTCCATACCCAGGAAGAAAAATGAAGTTATGGATAGGCTCACAGAAATTGAAGCAAATTTTGATGTGGTGGATAGTATCAAGAGAGACAAAACGTAACCATATATCCATGTGATTATAAGGCCAATAGTTCTAGACAATAACACAAGCTGGCGGTGTTTGAGAACGATCAACATATTGTTAGTTTCTTACAAACAGAGGCTAAATTCTCGAGTTAGGAATCAAGACAAATTATAGTGGCAATACGGGCATCAAGTAGTCTATTTGTGGACAAACAAGCTTCCCAAAGGCTTGGTTACGTTGGAGTCCATCTTTAACCTAAATGATCAATTTCGTAAAGAGAAAGCCAACATACAGGTCAAGGGAGAAGATTCAAAGCCTATTTCGGTTGGGAAAGGAAAAACGCTCCAAATCGGAAAGGTGGCCACTGAACAAGAAAGATATGAGTTCACACAAATTTGCCAAGAATTTCTAGATGTCTTTGCCTAGAGCTATGAGGACCTGCAAGGATTCAATCCAAAGCTAGCACAACATACAATTGAACTGGATCCAGATGTTAAGCCCATCAGGTAGAAGTAAAGACTAGTCAATCCACACATTGATCCTTTAATGAAGAAATAGCTAAACAAGCTAATAGAGAAAAGTATTATATTTCCAATCAAGCATTCAAGTTGGGTTGTAAACTTGGTAATCTGGTTAGGAAGAAGAACAGAGAAATCAAGTTGTACGTGGACTTTTAGGACCTAAATAGGGCATCTCGCAAAGACCACTACCCACTCCCTTAAATGGAGAAAATATTGGAAGTGGTAGCCGGATCGGAAATATTTTCTCTTACTGGATGGCTATTCGAGGTATAATCAGTTAATGGTAAAAGAAGATGATCAGTTCAAAATGGATTTCACCACCAAGTGGGGAACCTATGCATCTGAGGAAAATTTCGTTTCGATTGTCTAATGTAGGCCACTTTCTAAAGGATGATGGACATGTCATTGAGGGTTGATCAACAAAATAGTACTGATATATCTTGATGATATCACTGTGTTCTCCAAAAATACAACAAATCACCTCTTTCATCTGAGATAGGTATTTCAAAGATGTAGGAGATTTGGGGTATCATTGAATCCCAAAAAATGCATATTCTTGGCTCACGAAGGCAAGCTTCTAGGCCATATTGTGTCAAAGTAAGGATTGATGATTGACCCAGAAAGGGTTGAAGAAATTTGAGCATTGCCCTTACCAAGTCATAAGAAGGCTCTCCAAAGCTTCTTAGGGAGAATCAATTTTGTCCACGAGTTTATTGCCAAAATTTTCCACTCTCATGAAGCTAATAACATTGATGTTAAAGAATAACATGGAATTTATATGGAAAGATAAGGGTGAAGAAAGTTTTGAGGCTATCAAAGAGGCCATATCACAAGCTCCAACTCTTGTGAATCCATATTTCTCGAAGGACTTCATTCTCTATGCCTTTGGTGGTGGGGACACAATTTCTACAATCCTAGTGCAACAAAACAAAGGAGTTTTGAACAGCTATTTTCCTTTTTAGTCAAAGTTTGAAGGACTATGAAGTGAGATACTCCTTCATTTAAAAGCATGTCCTTAGAGTGATCAGGATATTAAAGAAGTTCTAACAACTGGTTTCAAACAACAAGATCCAATTGCTAGTCTCTTGTGCAGGAGTCAAGGACTTCTTTCTAAACAAAGATCTAAATGAGAATAGTGTATGATGGATCACTCATGTCATGGAATATGACATTGAAATTAAAGTCACTAAGTTGGTCCATGGGAAGGGATTATGTGAACTAGGCTTGAGTCAACAAGTTGAAGCAAGTGATGAAAATGAAGCTACTTTGGTACTACAGGATGGTCAAGAGTAGCCAAATGATGATGTGCACAATCCTTTTGGACGAAGACTATGGTACACTTCCTGCAAATAGGCCTATGCCCTCTAGAAATGAGTAAGGCGAGAGAGGATATACTTGATTACAAGCCATTCCATATGTGCTTGTTGATGGTGTTTTGTTCAAAAGGGAAATCAATGGTGTTCAATTGAGGTGTATTGGAACAAATAAAATTGAGAGATTGTTATAGGAGTTTCACGATGGAGAAGCCGAAGGTCATTTTCCCCACGGGTAACAACTCTCAAGATAATGAAGGCGGGTTATTATTGGCCCATGGTGTTCGGTGGTCGATACACATGGATCAAAACATAACCTCGGTGCACAGAATTCTACCACATAAATGTCCATTAAATGCACTTCTAAGAAGATATCCAGAGGTCAATTCAATTCAACCTGATACAAAATAATTTCATATTCTTCTTGGAAGAACTTTGACAGTAAATAGTTGGTTGAATGATGAAGAGGAAAACACATTGTTCGAACTCCTCTGCTCTCATCCCCAAGATTTTTCTTGGGAATACAGTGATATGAAGGTATACATCCTAGCATCTATACACATCACATTTACACCACTGAGGCCAAACTAGTTAGGAAACCTCAAAGAAGGATAAACCCAACACTTAGAGACATTGTTAAGACTGAAATTGAAAATCTCTTGAATGTAGGTTTTATTTATCCAATTTCAGATAGTCAGTGGGTTTCTCCTTTGGTCATAGTACCTAAAAAGAATGGGAAATGGAGAGCATGTGTGGAATATATAGAGTTGAACAAGGCCACTCACTTTGGAACTATTTCTCATTCTTGTTTATTGACCAAGACAATACAACATTCACCTTTCCTTGGGGGTCCTTTAATTATATGGTGCTTCCCTTTGGGTTATGTAATGCATGCAGCCAATTTCCAAAGATCCATGTTAGATATCTTCTCATACCTCACTCATGATTGTGTAGAAATTTACATGGACAATTTTACAGTTTATGGGGAAACATTTAAGGAAGCAGTCAATAATTTTGATAAAGTTCTTGCTCACTGTGAAAAAAATTAGTTGTCCTTAAACCATGAAAAATGCATGTTCATGATGGAACAAGGTATAGTTTAAGGTCATCATGTTTCAATTGAAGGAATTAAAGTTGACCTAGATACGGTAAGCATCATTGTGAATTTGCCCTCACCCACCAATCAAAATGAGGTAAGAAGTTTTCTCGGTCATGTTGGTTATTACCGTAGGTTCATCTTAGATTTTAACCAAATTGCTTCTGCATTATTTTCTTAACTAACTAAATATTCTAAGTTTCACCTTTGGACAGGAAGCACGTTAAGGAGCATTTGATACGATTAAGCACAAACTAATCAATACTCTAGTGTTGAGAGGTCCCAACTAGGAGTTACCATTCCACATTCAAACAGATGTCTCCAATGAAGCAATAGGTGTTGTCCTGGGATAGCAAGAGGAAGGAAAACCCATGCATGTAATTTACTATATTAGTAAAAATATTTCTCTTCTATTGAGAAAAATTATACAACCGAAAAAGAATTCCTAGTTATGGTATATGCAATAAATAATTTTAGACATTATATTATAGGATATGAAGTCATTGTACATACTAACCACTCTACCATTAAATATCTCATGAATAAACCTTTGGTTCATGGCAGAATTGTTAGATGGTTATTGCTACTGTAGGAATTCAATATTAAAATTGTTGATAAACCAAGGAAGTTAAACATTGTGGCTGACTTCCTCTCCAAGCTCACAACTTCAGAAGAAGAGGAACAAGTCAGTGATGACTTTCCAGATGAACATTTTTGCACTATCTACTACCTCTCCTTGGTATGTAGACATGGCTAATTACTTAGCCACAGGGAAGTTTCCAAACTTTTTCACACCCAAGAAAAAGAAGCAATTAATTAAGCAGAGTGTGATGTATACTTGGTTGAATGGAATCCTATTTAAATGTGGTCTTGATCATGTGTTATGCAGGTGTGTTTTTGAGAATGAAATATTTGATATCCTATGGGCATGCCATGATGAACCATTCATAAAATCCTAGGATCTTGATACTATTGGCTTTCCTTGTTCAAGGATGTCAAGAAGTATGTATGGAGGTGTGATAAATGCTAGAGAATGGGGAAACCAACATTTACATTAGAGATTCCCCTCTAACCACAAGTTGTTCTGGAACCATTTGAGAAGTGGGGTCTAGATTTCATTGGGCCATTTGACCCAACCTCACAAGGTAAGGAGTATATATTAGTTTGTACTGACTATGTTACAAATGGGTAGAATTGCGAGGAAGCGCCACATGCAAGAGATGAGAAGGTTGCATATTTTCTCTATGAGCGAATCTTCCAAAGATTTGGAGCACCAAGATCAATTATGTCAGACCAAGGGCCACAATTCATGTCAGGGGTAATCAACTCTTTTGTGGAGACATATCAATTGAAACATAAGAATTCATCTCCCTACCATCCACAATCAAATGGGAAAGTAGAGGTGACCAATAGAGAATTGGAAAATATACTTACAAAAAGCTGGACATCTCAAGAAAGAATTAGGCTCAAATGTTACCATAAGAAGTTACGAAAAGAATGGGAGAGGTGTTAAGAGAGTGTCTACAACATGTCTGAGAAATGGTTAGACTTAGATCATCTATAGGAGTCATTTTTGTATGTTTGTCGAAATAGTGTTGATAACAAGCAATGTTCAAGCATGCAAATGAGATGGGCTAGAAAAATGTAGATATGTTATTTTAATAAAAATATAGGATATGATAGAGGAAGGTTTCTTTATGCTTCATGCAAAATTTTAGGTCATTTGTTCAAGTTATGTGAGTTTTTGTAAAACAAGATTTTTAAAACTCATTTTGAGTTGCCTAGCTTCTTAGCCTTCAAACAAAATTATATGGTCTCCTTAAATAAATCATAGAAGGAATTTTTGGAGTAAATTGGCATAAAAATAATGTGCAAAAATAATTTTCTCAAAAGGAGGTGTGGTTGAAAAGTTATGAGCATTTTGGTGGAGCTATTTTTTCTCTCTTGGGTGTGCACCAAATCGATAGGAGCAAAAAGGTATTGTTGGCTTCCAAATCTTGTTTTATCACCTCCATATTTATTTCATGGTTCATTCATGGTGCTTTTCATTCTCAAAAGGTGTTTGAAATATTTACTTCTTGAAGGAACACATTGTTGGGTTTTTCATTGTTTTTGGTATGAATGTTCTTGGTAAGAAAGGCACAAACTGATTTTAATGGAGACATAGCTCAATAAAGAGCTCAAAATTCATCCATAGATGTTTGACATGATTTTTGAATAGCTACAAGTCTTCTTGGTGTGGTAAACCTTATGGTCCTTGTTGGCTCATATTTCCTTGGAGAACATTTAGCATAATGAAAGTTCAAAACACCGTCCCAAGAGACCTACCTCTCATTTAAGAGATTTGATCAGGTTGGCATCATATGTATAAGATCAAATAGAGTATAATGGACAAATTTAATGAGTGAGGATTCACTTTTTGGAAAGATGAGATTGAAAGTCAAATTTTCCAAGCCTCGAGGTTGCAAAGTGAAGTTCTTTACTATCCTTTGTGAGTTGTTTCCATATGGAAGTTGAAAATTTTCAAACAAATTTAAATAAAGGAATTGGTCAAGTTTGAATTGAGAAGGATTAGAACACCAAGAGTCATAAGGGAATTCAAAGAATTTTAAGCACCATACGTTACAAAATTAAGTCTACCTCGTTGAAGAAGACAAAAGGTCGGGAAGGTTGAGGTTGGAATATGAAAGGTAACAAGTTCAAAGATAAGATATCATTCTACAAACAAGTATTTTGACCTAAAATTACTCAAATTTTTGATGAGATATAGGTTCCATAGGTAAGAGGACACGTAGCTAGAGTTGCAAAAAGGTTGTTACACATTAGAAAGTTTTGGGAATGTGAAGAGTGAATGAATTTAGAATGAATTTGTGACTATGCTTGGATAGAGAATTTAGTGGAAAGGAATGAATTCGGTGAATTTATGAGTCGACATGTTCTAACAATTTTTAAATGTAAAATTTCTCGGAGACCTTTATTATTGAAATTAATTCTGTAGTTACGGACTTGGTTTCATAATCTAGGAAGGATTTCAATTTATTTTAATAGAAATGTCCCTTATAGATGGAATTTGTTGCTTTCTAACTATGAGAAGAAAATGATGGACATATTACATGCAACCTACAAGTGGTTTCCATCTTCATAGGCTGTAGTTTTGTATCAAAAATCCAACAAAAGTATCAAGTACTTCCTAAAACAATGATTCTCATCCCCAACTCGAGAAAAAAATGGGTTACAAATCTTATGGGATATGAATATGATATATGATAAAATAAGAGAAATGAAAATATGTTTGTGGATGCACTCTCCCATACATTTAAGGAAAATTATTCCCGTGTTCCTTATCATGTCATTACCTAAGTGGATGCAAGAACTTTAAAAGGAGTGGGAATATGATTCAACCATACAAAATTTATTTAACAATTTGTCTTAGATCCTACCACATTGCATTTAAAAAAATAGATTTTACCACAACACAATAATACTCTTGGGATGGCCATTCATTGTGGTATAAGTGGTGCAACACAAATTTGTTCTTAAAATGTATGCATCTCCTTCTATCACCATTCAAGGTTCTTAAAAGTATGAACATGTTTGTATAAATTTCTTATGTCATGCGGTGGAGAAGGAGATTAGGAAGTTTATTGTAGAATGTGATACTTGCCAACATCATAAAGAAGAATCGGTGGTAGTCATAGGGTAACTACAATCACTTCTCATTTTGACATGGTTTTGGACAAATATTTCAATGGATCCCTTTAAAGGCCTCCCGGATGTAGGGGTAAATCAACCATCATAGTGGTGGTGATCTTCCTCCAATTATGACCATTTATGTGTTGTATCACATCAATACACCTCCTCAACCATTATAAAAACCTTCTTGAAAAAATATTTAGCCTTTGCGACATCCCCATCTCAATTGTATTAGATTGTGACTCATCCTTCACAAACCATTTTTGCACAAAGTTACTATATGAAATGGGAATGCATTGAAGATGAGATCTAGATGTTACCCACACATTAATGGTTAAACAAAATGGTCAGCAAATTATTGGAGACATTCTTTCCATGTCTCTCCTTGCGATAACAAAAAAATTGGGTGAATTTTTACCTCTAGAAGATTGGTGGTACAACACAATATATCACACATTCACTAGAATGACCCTGTATGAAGCATTAATCTATTGCTAGTTGTCACCATATCCTCTCTTACACTCTAAAAATACACCCTCAATTGATGTGAGAATATTTTTCACATTCTTGATAATTTGATGTTCGCCTAGTCTACTACAAGAAGGATCATCAATTTTTTTGAGATAGAGACTAATTCATTCTCTAAATGTTGATGAAAAAAATGCAAAGGCTATGATTTTGTTAGAAATATGTGAAACCACTAATAATTTTTTTAAATTGGGAAATAAGGAGGTTTTGAAATGTTCCCTCAAACCTTTTACACACCACCCAAATATATAGCAATTTATACCCACATATAACAAAACATAGGAAAAAAATAAAGCAGGGACAAGATCAAACAATCTTGATCCACCGGGGAAGACAAAGGAGAGGATTTGAAAGGAACCCTCATCCGGGTGTGAAAGCGTCGGTTCACGAGGAAGTGAAACATTGAGTTTTGAATGAGATCAAATCTATCCTAGCCATTCGATTTAGGTTTTCTAAAAGTGCCCTAATATTTTTAAGTTGTCTTCTTATTTTCATTTTGCCCTAATTTTATTTCATTTTTGCATTGGAGGTTTGGAGAAAGAGGAGGAGAGGAAGCCATGGAAGGAGCTATGGAGGGTTATTCCACTTCATTGTTGTATAATTTTTTTTTTTGCAAATATTTTGTGTTAAATGAGAGATCTCCCCATTTCTCTTTGTGGGTATTATTTACCCTATTTTGTTTAAGTTATTTGAGTTTTTCTCTAGTAGGTTAGATGTATATACATTGTGTATGCACTTATTTTAGATGAATAAATAAATCGTTTATATATATACATATACATATATATTTATATGTGTATAAATGTTTATATATTTTATCCCCCTTTAAAAAATATGATTTAACAATATATATAACTATTTATATATGTTATCATATATATATAATAATAATAATAATAATAATAATAATAATTTATTATTTATTTATCTTGTAATCGGCTTGCCGAAAGCTTATCGGCTTTGAGAATAAGGTATGTGGCTTGCATATTGTGTGGTGTTTTACTATGCAAAAATAGAAACTCAAGTTAGATTTGATTAAAAATCAATCAAATAAACAATCAATTATTTTTCCAAAAACAAAGACATACACAACATTCCTTCTTAAAACTCTATATATTTAGAATGCACAAACTTGACTAAAAATCATTATAATAATTAACTAGCTTAGAATATATTTATAATTTATTAGGTGAAAGATTGTATCTAAGAATTGATAAAAATATTAAGGAAGAGTTTTAGGTAGGGGAAAAAGATATTGAAAATTTTCATTTCTATTCAACCTCAACCATCAATGAAATTTCATCCACACATACAATTCTATCACTGACCCAAATATAAATGTCCTTATATGTGGGTAGTATGGTGGAATTGTGCATTATTAAGTGCCCAAAAACTATGCAGATCTCGAATTGTAATATCATCATGTTAATGTTAGTTGTAATTAGTGAGCATGAAAGTAATTGAAACTGTACATAACATGCAATATTTTGGCAATTGGCAACACAACAAAACAAAACAATAAGGAAGTGATGCCATTCTTAATTGCAAAGGGGATGGCAGAAATGCCAATCTTATTGGTTAAAGAATAATCTCAACGTACTTTGTTTGAGAACGCATTGATTATTGTAAGGTCAATAGAATAAACAATCCAAAGCGGGGACTGAGACAATGTTCCTTGTTCAAACTCTATATAGCTGGAGAGCACAAAACTGGTAGACAGCTCATTATAAAACTAGCAAGCACACGCCGGTGTATGTGTAACTTATTTATGCGAAGTATGGTGAAGGAATTTGTATGCGAAGTGATCAGCAGGGAGGAAGGTCTTTGGGCGGAGGAGGAAGAGACTGAGATTTTCCTTTTCCATCGGGAACAACCCACGCCATCTTCAATCCCCAGCTTGTGTGAAATTCGAGATGACAATGCATGAACCATACTCCTGCAGTGAGTACACAAACATACGTAAGTACTGTGTTCTATATGGAAACAAGTTAACAGTATACGATTCAATGAAACGAATTATTATGGATTACCTGGATTATCAGCTCGGAATCTGAGAGCCACCCAACCTCCACTGGTGACTCCAACCGTGTTTCTTTCGGGCGGATCCACGAGATTAAAGTTAGAGGGTCGGTGGTTGCATTGTAGTTTCCACACCTTGACCCACTATGAAGAAATTGAAGCCGTGCAGATGCAGAGGATGGCTCTCCACCGTTACAATGCTGGTGTCTTGTAGAACCAGCTGTATGGTACTGTTGTAGGGAATCACTTTCACCCTGGTGTCGTTCAGAGTGGCCGTGTTGTTTGGAGGTGTGCCCGTGTAATTGAAAGGAAAGGGAGGATTGTCGGGAAAAGTGAAATTGTAAACTCCTTGGGACTTCTTGTAGAAGTGCGCTTGAAGAAGAGCGGTGGTGGGAAGAATGAAGGATATGTTGTTAATGGAGGCTGCAAATTTGGTGCCATTGGGGCCTTGACATGTTTGTCCTTGGGGGCAGGGGTTCAGACCCAAACCCACTGTAAACAGGAATTGTCTATCTACAGTCTGGGGAACTTTGGCTGGAAATTTAGGAGTGGCCAGGCTTCTCAACTTTTGGCTGAAATTGGCAGCAAAGGAGGTATCATTGAAGGCTGGAAGTGTTGGTCTCATGAGAGGAAAGGATGAAAAAGAATTATCTGCTCTCAAATTTGAATAGTATTCTAAAATTCCAGCGGTTGTTGTATTGTCGAATGTTCCTGTGCCTGTGGCATAAGGGCGTGCAGATATGAGAAATGTGGCATTTGGTACTGGTTCAGATTTGGCTGTGAAGAGCACGTTGGTGGTCTGGCCTGGAGTTATAAGAACAACATCCGTTTGAAAAGGCTTTACATACACAGCGTCCGCTTCCACCACAGTCACAGTGTGGTTAGCAATTGCAAAGAATAACTCGTCATTGAGGGCAGCGTTGATTATGCGAAGCATGTATGTTTTCCCAGGGTCACCCTCAGCTTAAATGTATCTGTTCACACACCCAAAGGCGTATTATATTCACACAAAACACTAACCAATGTTTCATTGCACTGTTAATGTTATATAAATGAATCAAAAGTTTGTGCGGCTCACCATTGGCAGAGCAGTTGTACAAGAGTCCAGGGAGTCCGTTAATGGTGTATGCATCCGACAAATTAGGCATCCCGCCACTTTGCATTGCCTGATTGATAATAGTCTCAGTGTCTGCATTCCACCATTCCCCTGCAATATATTATCAATGTTTTTGTATTTATTTTCATTTCGAGACATAATATCGACAACATAATCATTGAGAGCAGCATGAGTATTAGAATCCAGGTGGGTGGTTCTAATTAAGTTACCCAGAAGAATAGGCACTTCCTGCTGTGGCTTAGGGAATGGGTAAGAAGCGTGCTTTTGGGATAGATGAAAATGGGGCCATATACGGTTGCTCGCAGCCATGAAATGTGGGCATGCCACCACAGTGTTCCTCTCTGCCCTTTGATGGTAAAATTGTATACGTAACTTTGTCCAGTTTGAATTGGACACTGGGTGATATATCCAGGACCATCCGCCCATCCAGATCTAATCTGCCTAATCCCGTGCCTGAAAAATGAATATAATTAACAGACCATCCTCCTCCAATTCAGTGAGAAGGAAAACGAATTTCCTAACATTGCAGAAATACGAAAGATTGCACTCGACGAGCAGAAATATGAAAAATTGCAGTGCAGGAGCGGAAGAGGTTGAATTCCCTGGCATCCTTACATTTAACATAATTAACAGACATACCAATGAATTGTGATGTTGTTGGTGACATGATTCGTTAATTTGATTAGTACTCGATCTCCTTCTCGAGCAATTATTGGGGGCCCTGGAAACTGCCCGTTCACAGTTATCACGGATTTCGTATTGCAAAGACGAGTCACATTCTTCATTCGGATCTGCACATAACGCACACAATCAATTCGCCCAAATGAGGGCATGAACCAACCTAATGAAAACATAATTTAAAAATTTAAAGCTACTGTAACCATTCACTAAACACTGTATAACCCACGTCGAATTTGTAGTGTCGTGTAATCCCCGAGCTTTTGGCGGCAGCAAAATTAGTAACAAACAACAATGCCATAAGTGGGAAAAGGAGGCCGCCATATATCCTGTAACTGGCTGGCATTTCCATATTTACTCTTTAAATTTTCTTTTTCCACTACCCTTATCTAAACTGAAAGCTGGGAGTGGCAAAAAAAGTAGTGGTTTCGTTAGCCTGAGAGCTCTCGGAGTATATATTCACAGAATTAGTCGACTGGTAAGCAATGATTATCATTAACACCATATTCAATTCCATATTAATTTTTTATTGTTACCAAATGCATTTGTATTTGTCTATGTCTATCTTAATTACTTGAAACGCTCCTTGTGCATACAAGAGTGGGATCGGTAGCAGGCTCTATTCTAGAGTAACAATCAAGTAAAACATGAACAATCGATGTTACCGATTTCTCTTCAATGGATGTTAATAAAGCAATCGTCGTTATCAACTATCTTGTTGACTGAATTACATGAAGCCTTAATAATTGCCACACCCAAACAAGATTTAGGTGCCCTCACCACCAGACAATGAAAAATATATTTCTATACAACTTACTGGCGACGCGGCGACCCGTTGAGCAATATATGGTAAAACAGGATTCTGTAGACTAGACTGGCCACATAGCTCAGCTATCATTGTCCCTCAGGATGGCCTGGGACATGTATTGAGAATTTTTTTGTTTACTTCAAAGGAGAAAGATGTATACTAGTTTTATGAAGTGTATCCTTAATCAGCTTTATCTTTCGTTGTATGTTATCTAAGAACACATTTTAGATTAAAGAAAGTAGACACTTTCAATAAAAGGGTCGTGTGGAAAGAATCGACGGACCCAACATCAACTTAGAACAACCCAATGCAAACCCAAAGGAGCTAGAGCTTCAAGAAGTGAAACAAGAAAAAACAACAAAAAAACAAATATAAATATAGGAGTGCATTTAGAATAATAAATAATGACAAAAAATCTATACATATTTTAATAATTTTATTTAGGATTAGTTAATTGTTATGCCGGTGCGGTGTATCTATATGCTCATAGACCATTGGTTTAAGTGACTCTTTTATTTGCTTGTTTTTCTCATATTAATTAACTTTGACTCTTCTTATTGTGTTTTCAACACCTTCAACCTCGCTTCTCTATTATCAAATTTCTATTCCTCTCCGTCTCAGGTCTGTTTTGTCTCTCTTCTAGTGTTGCATTTATCTCTCCTTCGCCCTATTTACGGCATGATATGAGGTAAACACCTTTTCTATGTACAATAGGTGGTGATTGACTAGTTTCCTACCTACCGCAATCTAGCCTTTTCTGGGTGGGACCATTTGACCATTATTTTCGATTTCCCCATGGTTTTAAATTTTGAATTTTAATATGGAATTTCCAACCCGTTTAGTTTTGGATGGTGTACCAATAGGGTCCTAATTTGAATTTAGGAAGTCTATAAACACCTAGATATACTAGCGTATTTGGGTCAAAATGACATGTTCACTGAGATAAAACATTCATATTACAATTTTTTAGGAAATAAGTTGTCTACTCTTGAAGGATCAACCCTATACCAAAAATAAGTTTCAAGCATATAGAATCCACTATTTTTGTCCTCATTGAATAGATATGGGTTGGGACAATCTCACTATACATGATTCCTTGGTGAATGCATTCCACGCATATTATGATTACTATTTTTCTTCTAATTGAGGGGCTTCATTAATATTAAAGAAGATAATATCTTCTCATCCTTAGCACAAGCCCCAAAACACCTTTTTCACTTACACATTCTACGAGGCCTAGAAGTCAATTTATGATTTTGAGGATGAAGATCCTAATAATTTGTAACATATCCGAAGCAATTGAGAAAGGTTTTGTAGATTAGGGATTGAGCATCTCATTCAAAAAATCAATGTTTCACTTCCTCGGGAATTGACGATTTCACACACCGGATGAGGGTTCCTTTCAAATCCTCTCCTTTGTCTTCTGGTGGATCAAGATTGTTTGATCTTGTCCCCCTGTTTTATTTTTTCCTATGTTTTGTTATATGTGGGTATAAATTGCTATATATTTGGGTGGTGTGTAAAAGGTTGTAGGGAACATTTCAAAACCTTCTTACTTCCCAATTTAAAAAAGTATTGGTGGTTTCACATATTTTTAACAAAATCATAGCCTTTGCATTTTTTCATCAACATTTAGAGAATGAATTAGTCTCTATCTCAAAATTTTTGATGATCCTTCTCACGATAGACTAGGCGAACAACAAATTATCAAGAATGTGAAAAATATTCTCACACCAATTGAGGGTGTGTTTTTAGAGTGCAAGAGAGGATATGGTGACAACTAGCAATAGATTAATGCTTCATATGGGTTCATTCGAGTGAATGTGTGATATATTGTGTTGTACCACCAATCTTAGAGGTAAAAATTCACCCAATTTTGTTGTTACTAGAAAGGAGAGACAAGGAGAGACATGGAAGGAATGACTATTTTGGTTTAACCATTAATGTGTGGGTAATATCTAGATGTCATCTTCGATGCATTCCCATTTCGTATAGTAACTTTGTGCAAAAATGGTTTGTGAAGGATGAGTCACAATCTAATACAATTGAGATGGGGATGTCTTCGAGGCTAAATATTTTTTCAAGAAAGGTTTTTATAATAGTTGAGAAGGTGTACTGATGCGATAAGACACATAAATGGTCATAATTGGAGAGGAAAACCACCACCACTAGGATGGTTGATTTACCCCTACATTTGGGGAGGTCTTCAAAGGGATCCATTGAAATATTTGTCCAAAACCATGTCAAAATGAGAAGTGATTGTAGTTATCCTAGAACTACGACCAATTCTTCTTTATGATGTCGGCAAGTATCACATTCTACTGATAAACTTCACGATCACCTTCTTCTTTGCATGACATAAGAAATTTATACAAACATTTTCATACTTTTAAGAACCTTGAATGGTGGTAGAAGGAGACACATGCATTTTAAGAACAAATTTGTGTTGCACCACTTATACCACAATGAATGGCCATCCCAAGAGTATTATTGAGTTGTGGTAAAATCTGATTTTTGTAAAATGCAATGTGGTAGGATCTAAGATAAATTGTTAAATTAGATCTTTGTATGGTTGAATCATATTCCCACTCCTTTTGAAGCTCGGAAGTTTCCTTGAAATTGACCAAATTGAAAAAATCTTATAAGTAAAAATATACCGATTCGTATTGTAAAAGCCTATAGGTCGTTTCCTCAAAATTGACCCCTTAAACTTTATCAAAATAAAAAATTGATGATTTTTGAGTAAAGAGGACGTTGAGAGATTTCTAGAAAGTCCTCATTTTCTTAAAACCGAGCTCTCTATCAAAAGTTATGGCCTTCTGAAGTTTTCTTCATTTGGCATAAAAAAATTTGGGAAAAATTTCCCAAGCGGGCTTGAATTTTTCCCTTGGAGCTTTGGAAATTTTTGGAAAATTTTCCAAATTTTCCCGCCGCCCTACCAACCCGTAGCCAATTAGAGGTTGCCACGTGGCACCATGAGGTGTCAGCGGAGGGGTAGATCTCTTTTAAACTTAGCGCTCTCGGAAAATTTTGGGAAAATTTTCCAAATTTTCTCCTCCGGCCCGTAGCCAATCAAAGGCTACCATGTGGCACAACGAGGTGTTGGTGGAGGAGCGGGCCCCTTTTCCCCTTGAGCTTTGGAATTTTTTGGGAAAATTTTCCAAATTTTCCCCGCCGCTTACCCGACCCGTAGCCAATTAGGGGTTGCCATGTGGCATCACGAGGTGTCGGCGGAGGCGCGGGTGAATTTATCCCTTTTTTCCTTTGGGGCACGAAACCTTATTTCTCCCCACTGCCCTACTTTCCCTGTGTTGGCTTAGGAGATTCCACATTTCCCTTGCGGACTCGCGGGGTGCAGCACAAAAGTGAATTCTCGCCCAGTGCGGGAATTTTTCCAAAATATTCCCGCCACTCCATTTTACCCATGTTGGCTTAGAAGGTGCCACATGTCCTGGAGGACTTGTGGGGCATGGGCGTAAAGTTGGTTTTTCACCCCACATGGGAAAATTTCCAAAAATTTCCCGCCGCCATGAGACCCTCCCTTGGGGCAATTTTTCTTCCCCGGCTCTGCAGAGCCCACCGACCCATAACTTGGAAAATATGAGGAGTTAGGAGGACTTATTTATATCACTAGAAAGGTGAAGAAATTTTCTATCCAATGGGAATGATTTAGGAAAATTTTTAATGCATTAATTTTGAGAAAAACCAAGTTGAATCTTTAATCATGTTAGAGAGTGGGTATGGTGAGGAATTATCCTTTGACCCTAATTGAACCTTCTAACCCTAAAATTCTGAACCTTGTGACCTCTAATAATTGTGAGCGAAAGAAAAGTATTCTCTTGTGGATTAGAATTGATCTGGAACTTGTTAGTGATAGTTGTTGTCTTGTAACTTGGTTGTAGACTCTTTTAAACAAAAAAAATTATTCCATAATTTTCCTAACTAATCCTAGGTTGTTCTTGGGTCTCAAGTGGGTTGTTTTTAATGGGCATAAAACTTGGTATCAGAGAATTGGTTCAAAAGCATGGGATATTGGGCACACTAGAAAACTTGAGACATGAACCTTAAACCTACCACACTTGTAAATCTAGAAAACAACTTAGTTAGAAATTACATATTTTACTAAACATGGAAACTGAATAAAAATTAGAAAGATGGACTAACTCTTGCCTTGGTCTATGTAGGAGGCGTAGATAGGAAAAGGGTCTTTTCACAACGACCTAGAATTACGACCACTAGATCATGATGTAGCAACCATACTACCCCATATTTTACAGACTCTTCAGGATGTTAATGCCGCTCTACGTAGAGGATCAGTAGGAGGACATGCAACCAGACATGATAGAGTCACTTCCATTAAGGGTCATGTATCTCCTAGACCCAACGAGGAAAATGGAGGAGAGAACTCCCATCCGAGTCAGTCAAAGTAGAGTCACCACAGAGGGGACAAGGTGACCAAGTTTCAGGACATAGAGAGAGGTCTTGGAGCCCTAGGCTTAGGGATGAGCATACAGAGAGACCTAGAGGCCATCAGACCACAGCTGCAGATCACATCAGGGAGATCCTGAAGCTTCGGTCATCACATTAATCTGGTGACATAGGTGGATTTCTGGAAAAGGATTGGTTGGTGAGCTTGAGCGGATGCTTCAAGCCTTGTCCTTATTCTAGCAACAAAAAAGCTCGTGTTACGATCCATTGACTAAGGGATGGGGCGGTGTGCAGTGGCGGATAGAAGAGAAGAAGCTCTATGTTGATTATGAGACAGTTACCTAGGAGCTATTTGAGGAGCATTTCAGAGTAGATATTTGTCATGGAGGTTCATCCAATAGTGGATAGATGAGTTCCATGACCTTCGATAGACATCTCTTATAGTAGTTGAGTATGAGAGTAGATTTCTGGATCTACTCTAGTATGTTGATTACATGCAGGATGAGCAGGTGCAGATTCAAAGGTTCATCTGGGGCCTAAACCTAGACATTGGAGGTGCAGTGCGGATCCATTATCCATAGATAGTAGCTGAGGCCGTCGAGAAGGCCTATATGGCAGAGGAGACTTAGGGAAAGAGACCCCGAGGCTAGAGACTAAGTCTAGAGCTGCATGCATCTGCAGATGCGAGACAACAGATCAAGGGGTTCGGCACCGATCCCTCGAGGTGGATAGGGTTCAACACGGTCATCTTTTAGACCATAGAAACATAGCGGTAGTCCCACCCACCTTATAGACCTCCACGAGAAGATTGATGCACGAGAGAGGTCGAGTATGAGGCCTCCTCCTAGGGGTCCCATCGGGACATAAGGTTCGTAGAGAGCTCACTCAAAGCAAGATCTCACCAAAGTAGAGACCTCAAGCAGATCGTGAATCGAATCATCAAGATCCACACCACAGAGACTCACAGAGTACGGCGGTCGGACTGCTACACAAGGGAGAGGATCGGGTGGTTGTTTTGGTTGTGGTGTTATTGGACACTTTTGGAGAGACTACCCACGGTAACGCTAATAACAAGGGTAACACAGATCTCAAAGCATACTATTAGTGATTTGGGGTGTAGTCATAGGATGTACGCAGCGGTCAAGAACCGCCGAGCGAGCATCAGAGTATAGTTATTGATACCTCATGCAAGCATTGGTGGTATTCCTACCTCTATTCTGTTTGATTCTTGTTCTTATGATTCTTTTATTGCACCATATTTAGTAGAGCGATGTAGGCTGGTGACAGTTAGGTAGGGTCATAGTTGGGATGTTGAGATGGCTTTTGGAGCCAAGATATTTGTAGAATCCTTAGTTAAGGAGTGTGTGGTAGATTTGGGACCTTTCACCACTACCTCGAATCTTTGTATCCTTCCGTTGGGATCTTATGGAGTCATCTTGGGCATGGACTAGTTGTCTACTCATAGGGCCAGGATGGATTGTTACCACAAGATTATATCTTGTGCAAATGATTTGGGAGTTGAGTTGGTGATATCAGGGGTTAGGAGACCCATTTCTATTCACACCATTTCCGCTATGTAGCTTAAGCGGGATGGGGTTGTCAGATGTATGCTTTTACAGTCAGTGATAGATCAGAGGATGGGTCTAGTAGACCATCACTAGATGATCACCCCTTTTTAGATAGTTTGTAGATGTCTTTCTGGGAGCTACCGAGGTTACCACCCCCACGTGAGATTAATTTTCATATAGATCTAGTTTAGGATCGAGCCTATCTCACAAGCACCTTATCGGATGACCACCCCTGAGCTATGATAGCTTAAGTTATAGCTAGAGGGCCTCTTGGAGAAAGGCCTTATCCGTCCCAGTGTATCCCCTTGGGGTACACCGGTTATTTTGTGAAAAAGAAGGATGGATCCTTGTGGTTGTGTATTGATTCTTGCTATCTGAACAAAGTAACGATCAAGAATCGTTATCCTCTTCCACGCATTGATGATTTATTTGATCGGATGAAGGAGCCACAGTTTTTCCAAGATAGACCTTAAGTCAGGCTATCATCAACTAAGGATTTTGGAGGTGGAAATTCATAAGACCACCTTTCATATGAGATATGGCCGCTATGAGTTCACGGTGGTACCCTTTGGCTTGACTAATGCCCCGCAGTGTTTATGAGTTTGACAAATGGGGTATTTAGGACCTTCCCAGATTGCTTTGTGCTCATATTCCTTGATGAAATTTTGATTTAATCATGTACATGTGAGGAGCATGAGGGCACCTTCACTAGGTTCTTGGTGTCTTCGAGAGCAAAGCGGCTTTACGAGAACTTGGAGAAGTGTGCATTCTTTGAGACGGAGGTGCGATATTTGTGTCATATCATTTCGGGGAAGGTATCACCATAGATCCTTCCAAGATTAGAGCTATTATGGATTGGCCAACACCCACTCTGTGATTGAGGTGTGCAGCTTCATGGACTAGCAAGGAGCTACTCTTGGATATTTGTTTAGGACTTTTCTCAGATTACACACCCCATCACTTCCCTTCAGATGAAAGGGAAGAAGTTTGTTTGGTCAGACAGGTGTGAACAGGCCTTCAATACTCTGAGGAATGTCTCACTACAACACTTATTCTTGCAGTGTTGGATCCTCAGGGTGATATTTTCATCTACACGGATGCTTCTTTAGCAGGGCTTAGAGGTGTATTGATGTAGGAGGGTAGAGTAGTGGATTTTGAGTCTTGCAAACTCAAATATTACGAGCTTAATTATCTGACTCATGATCTTGAGCTTGCAGCAGTTGTGCACATTTTGGTTCGATGGAGGAACTTTCTTATTGGTCAGAGATTCACACTCAAGACTGATCATTTGAGTCTTTGCCACCTCTTTATGCAACCCAATCTCAATGCTCGTTAGCGGCGTTGGATGGAGTTATTTTTTGAGTATGATATGTAGATAGAGCATGTGAAGGGGAAGGAGAATGTTATGGCAGACACTCTTAGCAGACGGAGACATGTGGTTATGGCTACTTCAATGGGCATAGATTTACAAAGCAGGATTCTTTAGCAACTTCCTCTTGACAGCTTCTACATTACAGTTCAAATAGAGATCGAGTCTCGAGACCCCTGGAGGAAGTTTGATTGTTTCTCACTAGAGGTAGATGTCCTTATTAGGCTTAGAGGTTGGATTTATGTTCCCGAGAGATGGAGGATTGAGGAAAAACATATTGATAGAGGCACATCGTGCACCCTATTCAGCCCATCCCGGGGGTGAAGAAGATGCAAGCTACTTTGGGACGGTTGTATCACCGGAGAGGACTTCACAGAGATGTGGCTTAGTTTGTCATGATGTTTAGAGTGCCGAAAGCTGAAAGGTGAGCATCAACATCCATCTAGCTTTCTCTTTACTCATGCTATACGAGAATGGAAGTGGGACACCATTTCCATGGACTTCATTATTGGGCTACCGATGTTGAGATATCAACACGACTCCATCATGGTCATGGTTGATAAATTGACAAAAGTTGATCACTTTTATCTAGTGAAGACCACTTATATAGATAGTGTAATGGCATGGGTATATTTGGATGAGATTGTCAGGTTGCATGGGATTCCATGGAAGAGAATTAGTTACTAATCCTTTGTATACTTCCCATTTTTCGGTCTTCCATGCGGCACGCCCTTAGGACGAGAATCAACTTCAGCACAACTTATCACCCCGAGACGAGATGGGCGGCCGAGTGGGTGAATCATATTTTAGAGGACATGCTCAGGATGTACATGATGGATCAACAGTCTAGATGGGAGGAGTACCTATATTTGGTGGAGTTTGCCTACAATAATAGTTTTCAAAGTTCTATAGGCATGGATCCTTTTTAGGCTTTGTATGGTAGAGAGTGCAAGAACACCTCTTAACTGGGATAGGTTAGAGGACAGGGTTTCTCTTGGACCAGCTTTGTTGCAGGACATGGAGCAACAGGTGGTTTTGATTAGACAAAGATTGTAGGAGGCATAGGATAGGTAGAAGAAGTACGTAGATCAACAGAGGACCGACTTTAGTTTTGATGTGGGCATGAAGGTGTTCCTTCGTGTCAAGCCACATAAGAGCCCTATCCGTTACAAAAAAGGTTCTATGTTAGCTCCTAAATTCATGGGTCCTTTTGAGATCTTGGAGTGTATCATCCCTTTGGCCTACCATCTAGCATTTCCACCTAGCTTGTCTCGTGTACATGATGTGTTTCATGTTTCAGTTCTTAGGAGATATGTCTCTAGATCCTTCTCATGTGTTAGAATTGACATCATTAAAGGTACAAGATTAGGGGTAGGTGATGGTGGATCCCATTCTCATAATATATTGTAGGGCCCTGGGCCTTTGAGGCGAGAGAGGTTGTGAGGTTTGGGTGTAGTGGGATAGATATGATGAGACTGCAGCTACATGGGAGGATGCTACTTTGCTAAGGGTTCAATTTCCACTTTTGGTCCAACGACTTTTAGGAGGAATTTGAGTCTAAGGGGAGGGGGATGTAGTTCCCACTTCCCTTTGACACCTTTTGATACTAATCATGATACTGCTGATTATATTATGGACTTGATTATGGACCTTATTATAGTATGATGATAGATGTTAGATCATGGATTATTATTGACTTGATTCAGTTATGATGCATGATGATTATTAGAGGCATTTTGGATATTGATGATGATACACTATTTGACATGGTTATGTTATGGATGTTGTTTGGACATGTGATATTTGGATATTGTGAGTAGACCTAGAAATAGAAATTATTGGATGATGATATAGTTGCTGATAAAATTGTAAATGATATTGTTAGATTTCTTTGATGTTGTTGTGATTCATATATCTAGATGATTTCGGGAATTATATTTATATTATTTTGGATGTTCTGATATGGCCATAAGGCTGAAGGAGGTATTTGTGTTTTGCAGGTTAAAATATCACAACAAACATGGGGGATTAGAGACCAACCACATTGGAATTCTAGATAAATTCAACAAGGTCACCATGGAAACTTGTTTTGTTTGTGTGTGGTTGTTTTGCTAGGGTACCCGTGGGGGAACCATGTTTAAATGTGACCAAGGGGTGATATGTATTTATTTTTTTGACCCTTTTGTTTAATGATTTCATGTGTTTATTTTGTGATGTATTTGCCCCTTTCTTTATTAAATGTTGTATTAATGTTGTGGGTAAGGATGTTGTTAATATTAATTAATTAAAAGATATCATGAGAAAGTAATTAATTGAGTTGTTGGCCTTGAATTAAAGTGTTGTAAGAGATGTGTAAGTAATGTGTAAGTTAAATTTTGAGTGAGAAACACTCCATCTTCTTGGAAATTTAAAATTGTCCTTGGAAGCTTATTTTGGAGGCTTGTGGGAAAAGTTAAACTTGTCCCATACCTATTAAATTTATTTACCAACCATACCTATGGTTGGAGAGTTGAAATTTGACTTTTATAATGCTTTTTGAGAAGGAAATTTGTAGGTTTTAATTGCACTTTTCTTACATGTTGTAATTTCAGTCCTTTGGGGTGTGGGTTTGTTTTGGAGTATGTAAGTAAACTGTCATATTATTCACCCACCTATTTATTGTGCTTTGGAGAATGAAATTGAATTTAGGGGTTGGGGTTGAGGATGTGTAATGTGGCATCCTACATGGATCCACCTCCTCCTCTCCCCTTCCCTCTTCTATAAAATTTGAATTCCTTGCCTTGTTTTGGGCTGCTTGATTTTAGAGACTTCATTCTTAGGTGATATCTTTTGCTATTTTGGGAGCTCTTGCTTAAAGAAGTTTTTGGAAGATTGTTGCATGCTTGTGCTTGGCTGTTTTGGATTTATTTCATTGGGTTAAGCTTGCTATTTTGGAATCTGGAACAACTCCATCATGGAGAGGTAGGAACTTAGCTCTTGAAATGCTCTTCTTATATGAATGTGAATGTTAATGTATGAATGTTTGATATGTTTGTGGGATGTTGGGTAGATGGCCTAGGGATGGTGTAGGAGAAGACTATGGGGTTTAATTTGTGGGAGGCACAAGTGTGTTTTAGGGAGGTATAAGTGTGGAGGGAGTTGGGATTTGGGTTCCACCTTACAAAGAAATAGCTTGCATTTATTTACTCATTATGGGGTGCCATAAGAGGTTGGGGAGGCATAAGGAAATGTGAGGAATAAGGGATACTTTTGGGAGGCACAAGGAATGTCAAGGCTATGATATACTATAGTTTGGCGGATTGTAATTCAAAGAGTGTGTGATACACATTTCACCTTTTGGGAGGCATAAGAAGAATCCCCCATAGTTTCTTGCTCCTTTGGCTTACTTGATGAAGCCTTAGTATTGTTTGTCATGTTTTAATGTAGTTGTAAACTACATTCTATTTTTGGAATTGTGTTTTATTGTGAAAGTGTTGCTTGTGTGTTTGTGGAAGCCTAATGTTGCCATGAGTTGGATCACATCTTTTATTACATTGTGGTTGGGGCTCGGGGGCCAATGAAGAAGGATGGCTTCTCCTCTTCATTAGATGTCTTGGTTGGGTAGAGAGCATTTCCTTTCCCCTACTCTTGTTGTGATTACAACGTGGGAGAATGAGATATATGCACTTCTTTGTTACGGAGTGAGAAAAAAATATTTTACGAGTCCCTTGCTAAGATAAAGTTTATTGTAACCTTTCCCACTTGTAGTGGAGGAACTTGTAAATGTTTTGTAATAGAAAGATGTGGTATTGTTTATGAAAGTTGTGAAATGAATTTGTAAAAAAAAATAAACTTTGTTTTCAGCCTTTGAAAGAATGTGAAAGAATTGTATTCGTATGATGAACTCGAAGAATGAAAGAAAGGTTGTAAAGTTGTATTTTGGAATAAATAAAGGATTGCATTACCTTCTCAATTTGCATTTTTGTTTAAGATTGAACATCTAAATGTGAATTTAAATCTCTGTTTGAAAGAAGTAAATGCGTATGAAGGAAAATGTAGAACTCTATCTTTTGAAATGTGTAAAGTTGGAAATCAGAATTGTATTTTGTTTTGAATGGTTGGAATTGAATCAACTAAATGTATTAGATTTGAATTGGAACACATTATAATACTTGGAAGAATAAAATGGCAATTAAACCCTTTTAAATTTGATCTCTGCTATGTATTTTCAAAATGGCAATTACTTTACCTAAAATGCATAGTTCAAACCTGCAATAATGAAATAATAGATTAAATGATTAAATTGAAGTAGTGTGTCCTAAATGAATCCATTAGACTATAACACTTAAGGATAAATCCTTCAAAACCTTGTAAAAATCGGGCTTAACCCTCTTACAGTCATTTTTCTGTCAAGAAATGTAAATGCTCAAATTGCAAATCAATCAGACAAATTGAATCTTGAAATCCTTCTTAAATCCATCTAAGAACAATTATCCATGTCTATTTGACATGTTGAGAGAGGAAGAAGATCAAATTGAACAAATCTTATAAGTTAAAATTTACCAGTTCATACTGTAAAATCCTGCAAGATGTTTCCTCAAAATTGACCCCTTAAAATTAATGATCCTTGAGTAAAGAGGACATTTAGAGATTTCCAAAAAGTCCTTGTTTTCCCAAAACCAAGCTCTCTATCAAAAGTTATGGCCTTCTGAAGTTTTTCTTCACTTGGCATCAAAAAACATTTAGGAAAAATTTCCTTAGCGGGCCCGTGGGCCCAAATTTTCCCTTGGAGCTTTGGAAAATTTTTGGAAATTTTTTCCAAAATTTTCCCACCACCACGCTAGCTCACTGACCAATTAGAGGCTACTATGTGGAACCATAAGGTGTCGTGAAAGGGTGGATCTCTTTTAAATTTATCACTCTCATAAATTTTTGGGAAAATTTTCCAAATTTTCTCCACCGGCTCGTAGCCAATCAGAGGCTGCCACATGGCACAATGAGGCATTGGCGGAGGAGTGGGCCCTTTTTCCCTTTGAGCTTGAAATTTTTGGGAAAAATTTCCAAATTTTCCCCGCAAACCCGTAGCCAATCAGAGGCTACCACATGGCATCATCAGGCGTTGGTGGAGGCATGGGTGAATTTATCCCTTTTTTCCTTCAGGGCACGAAACCTTATTTCTCTCTACCACCCCACTTTCCATGCGTTGGCTTAGGAGAAACTATGTGTCCCTTGTAGACTTGCGGGGGCCAGTGCAAAAGTGAATTCTCGCTCAACGTGGGAATTTTTGTAAAATATTCCGTCGCTCCATTTTACACATGTGGATTAGAAGGCACCACGTGTCCTTTGTAGACTCGCGAGGGGCATGGATGCAAAGTTGGTTTTTCACCCTGAGTGGGAAAATTTCAAAAATTTCCCCGCCGCCCATGAGACCCGCCCTTGGGGCAATTTTTCTTCCTTGGCCCCGTAGGGCCGCCCTCGGAAACAAATTTCACCCCAAGGCTGCGCAGTACATAACTTGGAAAATATGAGGAGTTAGGAGGATTTATTTATATCACTTTGGAAAGATGAAGAACTTTCTATCCAATGGGAATGATTTAGGAAAATTTTGAATGTGTTAATTTTGATAAAAACCAAGTTGAATCTTTAAGCCTGTTAGAGAGTGGGTATGGTGAAGAATTACCCTCTACCCCTAATTAAACCTTCTAACCCTAAAATTATGAACGTTGTGACCTCTAATAATTGTGAGTGAAATAAAAGTATTCTCTTGTAGATTAGAATTCTTTTGGAACTTGTTAGTAGTTGATTGTTGTCTTGTAACCTAGTTGTAGACTCTTTTAAACAAAAGAAAATGATTCCATTATTTTCCTAACTAATCAGAGTTGTTCTTAGGTCTCAAGTGGGTTGTTTTTAATAGGCATCACATCCACTTAGGTAATGACATGGATAAGGAACATAAGGAATACTTGTCCTTACATGTATGGGAGAGTGCATCCACAAAAATATTTTCATTTCTCTTATTTTATGATATATAATATTCATATCCCATAAGATTTGTAACCCTTTTTTTTTTTTGAGTTGGGGATGAGAATCATTTTTTTAGTAATTAATTGATACTTTTTGGAATTTTGATACAAAAGCTGCAGCCTATGAAGATGGAAACCACTTGTAGGTTGCATGTAATATGTCCATCATTTTATTGTCATAGTTAGCAACAAATTCCATCTATAAGGGACATTGCTTTATTAAAATAAATAGGAAATCCTTCCTAGATTATGAAACCAAGTCCATAACTATAGGCATTAATTTTAATAATAAAGGTCTTTGAGAAATTTGACATTTAAAAGCTGTTAGAACATGTTAGACTCATAAATTCACTTTGAATTCATTCCTTTCCACTTGAATTCTCTGTCCAAGCATAGTCACAAATTAATTATAAATTCTTCCTCTCAAAGCATTACAATCACTGATTTCATATCATCACATTCATTCTAGGATTCACTGCATATTTCTTGTTTAAACTCACATATGTTTCAAACTTTACTAGACTGCTACCTCTCTAACTCAACCTCTATCATTCTTATTTTTTTTAACACATTGTTACTTGAGTTATTTTCAACACACCAACAACCTACCTACTCTAGTCTTCTACATCTATCATCTTTGTACATCTGACCTTTCATCTTAATTTTTTTCACATTGACCTAGACAATTCACTCTTCACATTCCCAAAACTTTCTAATGTGTAATAACCTTTTTGTAACTCTAGCTACCTATCCTTTTACCTATGGCACCTATATCTCATCAAAAATTCTAGTAAATTTAGCTCAAAATACTTTTTGTAACTGATATATTATCTTTGAACTTCTTACCTTTCATATTCCAACCTCAACCGTCCTGATCTTTTGTCTTCTTCAACGAGGTAGACTTAATTTTACAAGGTATGGTGCTTAAAATTCTTTGACTTCCCTTATGAATCTTGGTGTTCTAATACTTCTCAATTCGAACTTGACTAATTCCTTCATTTAATTTTTTTGAAAATTTTCAACTTCCATATGGAAATAACTCACAAAGAATAGTAAAGAACTTGATTTGTAACCCTTAGACTTGGAAAATTTGACTTTCA
This sequence comes from Taxus wallichiana var. yunnanensis, assembly GCA_018340775.1. Taxonomy (NCBI): domain Eukaryota; kingdom Viridiplantae; phylum Streptophyta; class Pinopsida; order Cupressales; family Taxaceae; genus Taxus; species Taxus wallichiana. Next base: position 120,814,642 of record CM031233.1, read on the forward strand.
ATGTCATATTTCCAAAAGTGAATCCTCACTCATAAATTTTTTCCATTATACTCTATTTGATCTTATACACATGATCCGAACCTGATCAAATCTCTTAAATGAGAGGCGGAGTCTCTTGGGAAGTGCTTTTAGCTTTCATTGTCCTAAATGTTCTCCAAGACAATATGAGCCAACAAGGACCATAAGGTTTACCACATCAAGAAGATTTTTATATGCTCAAAAATCATGTCAAACATCTTTGGATGAATTTTGAGCTCTTTATTGAGCTATGTCTCCATTAAAATCGGTTTGCACCTTTCTTACCAAGAACATTCATACCAAAAACAATGAAAAACCCAACAATGTGTTCCTTCAAGAAGTAAATATTTCAAACACCTTCTAAGCATGAAAAGCACCATGAATGAACCATGAAAGAAATATGGAGGTGATAAAACAAGATTTGGAAGCCAAAAATACCTTTTGCTTCTATCGATTTGGTGCACACCCAAGAGAGAAAAAACAACTCCACCAAAATGATCATAAATTTTCAACCACAGCTATTTTTGAGAAAATAATTTTTGCTCATTATTTTTATGCCAAATTTACTCAAAAAATTCCTTCTATGATTTATTGGAAGGAGACCGTATAATTTTTTTGAAGGCTACGAAGCGTGCTGACTCAAAACGTGTTTCCAAAAATCCTGTTTTACAAAAACTCACATAACTTGAAAAATAACCTAAAATTTTACATGAAGCATCAAGAAACCTTCCTCTATCATCTCCTATATATTTTTAAAAATAACATATCTACATTTTTCTAGCCCATCTCATTTGCATGTTTGAACACTGCTTGTTCTCAACACTATTTCGACAAACATACAAAAATGACTCTATAGATGATCCGAGTCTAACCATTTCTTATAAATGTTGTAGATGCTCTCTTAACACCTTTCCCATTATTTTAGTAACTACTTCTGGTAACTTTTGAGCCCAATTGTTTCTTGAGATGTCTAGTTTTTGTAATTATATTTTCCAATTCTCTATCAGTCACCTCTACTTTCCCATTTGATTGTGGATTATAGGGAGATGAATTATTATGTTTCAAATGATATGTCTTCAAAAAACAACTGATTACCCCTGACATGAATTTTAGCCCTTGGTCTAACATAATTGATCTTGGTTCTCCAAATCTTTGGAAGATTCATTCATAGAGAAAATATGCAACCTTCTCATCTCTTGCATGTGGTAGTGCCTGCACTTTAGCCCATTTGGTAACATAGTCAGTACAAACTAATATATACTCCTTACCTTGTGAGGTTGGGTCAAATGGCCTAATGAAATCTAGACCCCACTTCTCAAATGGATCCAGAACAACTTGTGGTTAGAGGGCATATCTGATGTAAATGTTGGTTTCCCCATTCTTTGGCATTTATCACACCTCCACACATACTTCTTGACATCCTTGAACAAGGAAGGCCAATAGTATCAGATCCTAGGACTTTATGAATTGTTCATCATGGCATGCCCGTAGGATATCAAATATTTCATTCTCAAAGCAACACACCTATGTAACACATGATCAAGACCACATTTAAATAGGATTCCATTCAACCAAGTATACATCACACTCTGCTTAATTAATTTCTTTTTTTTACTTGGGTGTGAAAAATTTTGGAAACTTCCCTGTGGCTAAGTAATTAGCCATGTCTGCATACCAAGGAGAGGTAGTAGATAGTGCAAAAAAATGTTCATCTAGAAATTCATCACTGACTTGTTCATCTTCTTCTGAAGTTGTGAGCCCAAAGAGGAAGTTAGCCACAACATTTGACTTCCTTGGTTTATTCATGAGATATTTAATGGCAGAGTGGTCAATATGTACAATGAATTCATATCATGTAATATAATGTCTAAACTTATTTATTGCATATACCACAACTAGGAATTCTTTTCGGTTGTATAATTTTTCTCAAGCGGGGAGAAAGATTTTTACTAATATAGTAAATTGCATGCATGGGTTCCTTCCTCTTTTTATCCTAGGACAACACCTATTACTTCATTAGAGGCATTTGTTTGAATGTGGAATGGTAACTCCTAGTTGGGACCTCTCAACACTGGAGTACTGATCAGTTTGTCCTTAATCTCATCAAAGGATCCTTGACATGCTTTTGTCCATTCAAACTCAAAATATTTAGTTAGTAGAGAAAACAATGGAGAAGCAATTTTACTAAAATCTGAGATGAACCTATGGTAATAACCAACATGACCGAGAAAACTTCTTACCTCAGTTTTATTGGTGGGTGAGGGAAACTTCACAATGATGCTTACTTTATCTAGGTCAACCTTAATTCCTTCAATTGAAACATGATGACCTAAAACTATACCTTGTTCCATCATGAACATGCATTTTTCATGGTTTAAGGATAGCTGATGTTTTTCATAGTGAGCAATAACTTTATCCAAATTACGATTATTTCCTTAAATGTTTCCCCATAAACTATAAAATCATCCATGTAAATTTCTACACAATCATGAGTGAGGTCTAAGAAGATAGCTAACATGGCTCTTTGGAAAGTGGTTAGGGAATTGCATAACCCAAAGGAAGCACCCTATAAGTAAAGGTCCCCCAAGGAAAGGTGAACATTGTCTTTTCTTGGTATTCAAGAGATACTATGATATGATTGTATCCACTAAATCCATCCAGAAATGAGAAGTATCTTTTACCTGATAAGCTATCTAGGACCTGATCAATAAATGGTAATGGGAAATAGTCCTGGTGAGTGGCCTTGTTCAACTCTCTATAGTCCACACACACTCTCCATTTCCCATTCTTTTTAGGTACTATGACCAAAGGAGAAACCCACTGACTGTCTGAAATTGGATAAATAAAACCTACATTCAAGAGCTTTTCAATTTCAGTCTTAACAATGTCTCTAAGTGTTGGGTTTATCCTTCTTTGAGGTTTCCTAACTAGTTTAGCCTTAGTGGTGTAAATGTGATGTGTATAGATGCTAGGATGTATACCCTTCATATCACTTTATTCCAAAGAAAAAGCTTGAGGATGAGAGCAGAGGAGTTTGAAAAATGCATTTTCCTCTTGATCATTCAACCAGTTGTTTACCGTCAAAGTTATTCCAGGAAGAATATGAAATTATTTTGTATCAGGTTGTATTGAATTGACCTTTGGATATCTTCTTATAAGTGCATTTAATGGACATTTATGTGGTAGAATTCTGTGCATCGAGGTTATGTTTTGATCCATGCGTATCAATCACTTTGAACATCTGGGCCAATAATAGCTTTGCCTTCATTATTTTGAGAGTTGTTACCCATTGGGGAAAATGACCTTCGACTTCTCCATCATGAAATTCTGTAAGAATCTCTTAATTTTATTTGTTCAATACACCTCAATAGAACACCATTGATGTCCCTTTTGAACAAAATACCATCAACAAGCACATATGGAATGGCTTGTAATCTGAAGTATCTTCTCTTTTCCTTACTCATTTTTAGAGGGCATAGGCTTGTTTGCAAAAAGTGTACCATAGTATGAGTCTAACAAGGAGTGTACACATCATCATTTGTCTACTCTTGACCATCTGTAGTACCAAAGAAGCTTCATTTTCATCACCTGCTTCAACTTGTTGACTCAAGGCTAGTTGTTCACATAATCCCTTCCATGGACCAACTTAGTGACTTTAATTTCAATTTTATATTCCATGATACGAGTGATCCATCCTACATGATTCTCATTCAAATCTTTGTTTAGAAGGAATTCCTTGACTCCCACATGAGAGACTAACAATTGGATCTTGTTGTTTGAAACCAGGTGTTTGAACTTCTTTAAGCTCTTGATCACTGCAAGGACATGCTTTTCAATGAAGGAGTATCTCACTTCATAGTCCTCTAAACTTTGACTAAAAAAGGAAACTGGCTGTTTGGAACCCTCTTTGTTTTGTTGCACTAGGATTGTAGAAATTGTGTCCCCACCACCAAAGGCATAGAGCATGAATTCCTTAGAGAAGTCTGGATTCACGAGAGTTGGAGCTTGTGATATGGCCTCTTTGATAGCCTTAAAACTTGCTTTACCCTTATCTTTCCACCTAAATGCCATGCTCTTATTTAACATCAGTGTTATTGGCTTCACGAGAGTGGAAACATTTGACAAAAATATGCGAACAAAATTAATTTTCCCTAATAATCTTTAGAGAGCCTTCTTATGACTTGGCAGGAAATTATCGAATTGCTTCAACCCTTGTTGGGTCAATCATCAATCCTTACTTTGACACAATATGGCCTAGGAGCTTTCCTTTGTGAGGAGACGGGAATATACATTTTTGGGATTCAATGATACTGCAAATCTCCTACATCTTTGAAATACCTATCTCAGATGAAAGAGGTGATCTATTACATTTTTGGAGAACATAGTGATATCGTCAAGATATATTAGTACTATTTTGTTGATCAACCCCTTGAATGTCATGTCCATCACCCTTTGGAAAGTGGCTCCAACATTAGACAATCCAAACAACATTTTCCTATAGGCATAGGTGCCCCACTTGGTGGTGAAAGCCGTTTTGAACTGATCATCTTCTTTTACCATTATCTGATTATACCCCTGAGTAGCCATCCAGGAGAGAAAATATTTCCGATCTGGCTACCACTTGCAATATTTTCTCCATTAAAGGGAGTGGGTAGTGGTCTTTGAGAGATGCCCTATTTAGGTCCCGAAAGTCCACACACAACCTGATTTATCTATTCTTCTTCCTAATCGGTACCAAGTTTGCAACCCATCTTGAATGCTTGATTGAAAATATAATGCTTACCTCTATTAGCTTGTTTAGCTATTTCTTCTTTAGAGGATCAATGTGTGGGTTGACTAGTCTTTTCTTCGTGTGATGGGCTTAGCATCTGGATCCAGTTTAATTGTATGTTGTGCTAGCTTTGAATTGAATCCTTGCAGGTCCTCATAGCTCCAGGTGAAGACATCTGGAAATTCTTGGTAAATTTGTGTGAACTCATATCTTTCTTGTTTAGTGGCAACCTTTATGATTTGGAGCATTTTTCTTTCCCCAACCAAAACAGGCTCTAAATCTTCTCCCTTGACCTGTATGTTGGATTTAGCTTTACAAAATTGATCATTCAGTTAAAGATAGAGTCCAATGTAACCAAGCCTTTGTGAAGCTTGTTTGTCTCACAGCTGCACTACTTGATCCCCATAGTGCTGCTCTAATTTGTCTTGATTCCTAATTGAGAATTTAGGCTATTATTGCAAGAAATTAATGATATGTTGATCATTCTCAAACACCTACCAGCTTGTGTTATTATCTAGAATTGTTGGCCTTATAATCACATGGATATATGGTTGCGTTTTTTCTCTCTTGATACTATCCACCACATCAAAAGTTGCTCCAATTTCTTCAAGCCTATCCGCAGCTTCATTTTCTTCACAGGTATGGAATTAATGTTGAATTCTTTAAAGTCATCAATGAGGTCCCATACCCTATTTTTTTAGCTCCTGAGTAGGCCATTCTTTGCAGCATGTTTCCCCTAACTTGATTAATGATTAGCTCACTTTTCTGAAAACCTATAAGTTCTTTGTGCCTCTTTTCTTATCCCAATGAAGTCCATGAATCAAAGAATCATATTCCATTGTGTTGTTTGAAGGGAAAATGGGAATTTGAAATCTGAATAGTACTTGATGTTTTGTGGTGAAACCAACATTGCACCACCCCTAGCACCTTGTTTGCTTCTTGAACCATCAAAAATAGTTGCCAAATTTCATTGTCCTCATTATTTTTGGGCTTAGTGACATTAGGAATGGGTGAATTTTCTTTGTGTACACAATACACACCTAATTTTGATTCTTCAATTTCCTTGTATGGGTCAAATGCATGTCTTTTGTTTTCCCATTCATCCAAAGTTAAATCTGGAATACCCTCAACCTTGGTACCTATTTCTAGATCATTTGAACACTCTTCTTGATCAAAGGCTAAGCAATTTACATTGATAGGACTTGGCACATGAGGCTCAATGTGAAATTTTGTGATTGGTTCTGATCTAATGGTCACCTTGGCTCCATACCTCGTCCTAAAAATCATGTGTGACCAATCTACGAGATAGATACCCACCAATTTTTGTTGTGAAGTCCCTTGATAGACACAACACAAAGAGTGGTGGAAGGTAAATTACAGACACATCCTGCAAGACTGTGACATTAGGACAAACATGTAGTGTGATACTTAAACCTTTGATGATCCCAACCATTCCCACTGCTGTTCCATCTAGTTACACTACTCCTTTCAACACTGGTTCATACTTTAGACCCAATTGATCTGTGGCATTACTGAGCTACTTTCCTTTGAATTGATCATGTAGTTATGTACCAAGTGGTTCCCAACAATCAATGACACATAGAATGGTGGAGGCTTCAAATTTTTCTTGGTTGACCACCACCTTGTTGCACTACATTAGTGAGAACTTTCTCCTATCCTTGGTTTGATCTATTCAAGGTAGACCAACTAGCCATTGCAGCTTGCAATAAATCTCGTTGTCCTGGGATCTATAGTCACTCACACATGGAAATATTTACATGTGTTTTCTTCATTTGATTGATGATGTTGAAAGGGGATGAATTATCCTTTTTGGAGCTTAAACAGGCACATGTGTGTGTTGTGTGACGGGTACCTTAGGTTGATTCGATACATTTGGAGATGCACTTGATCTACCAAATCCTTGTTGTGTAGGTGTGGGTTGAGAAATAAATGGATTAGATGGTTGTCCCTCCTCTATGTTCCTCTTCTTTGATGCGTATTGGTAGCTACACCTTGAAAAGGAGGTTGATTAACCGCATGAAGTCTTTTGTCACGCAATTGACCAATGTGGTTACCATTGGGGTTGCTTCTTATTCTATTTCTTGCTACTGATTTCCTTCTTGACTTAGTTCTTGGGACACACCAATGGTCTATACCATCGAGCTGATTTAGTGCACCATTGAAACATATTGATTGAATGTGGGGTAGATTTCAGGATAACATAATTCTTACTCCTATACCATGTTGTTTTGTGTTGGAACAAATGATTTTGATGTTGAGGTTACGTTTTCATCATATGGTTGGAATGGCATGGAAGCTTGAGGTTGTCCTTCATTCTAGTTTTGATTTTCAGCTTGATTTGGTGGTCTATTTTGCTGGTATGGGGGCCTAGCTTGATACTGATTTTGAGGCTGATATGACCTAGAACTCTGAGCTTGTTGTCTCTTAATAGTCACTAGCTCATTTCCTAAGTTTTGTAGCTATTTCATAACCTCCTGTAATTATTTTTAAGTGTTTGAAGAAGTAGAGGCCTCGCTATTACTTTGATTCCTAGGGATGGAATGGGATTCAACACTGGTGTTTAACTAGCTATGGGAGCCCATATGTTTGGATAAAGAGGCATTGGTGGCCTTGGTGCTAGCTTACTAGCTTGAATCAAACAATTTTCAGCTCTAATAACAATATTATAGGCTGTGGGTAAAGTTATAACTCCCATGGATTATATCATCATTACAATATCTGAATTTATAGCCTTTAGGAAGTATAAAAAGGCACCTTTAGCTACTTGGTCTCACTGTAAGCAAAATTCTATCCCATGTCCTTTGGAAATGGAAATTGAAGTTTTTCATTTGCTCATTAGGAGCCCTCTTGATTGTTGTCAATTGTTCCAATAAAGAAAAATTATCTCCCTTTTCCCCAAATTGATTGTGGAGGGCTATGCACAAATGGTCCCAATTTTGGATAGACCCTGTTGTTAAGCTCCAAAACCATTGCAAAGTTTTACCTTTAAAAATGAAGCTAACAACTTGATTGTAATATCCATTTCATTGATTTCATGAATTGCATAGACATTGGCGATGTCTTGGATGTGGTCAATAGGAGTAGTATGATTTTCTCTGTGAAATAAGGAATATTATTTAGTGCTGTAATTGGGACCTGATTTTGAGCATTTAGGGCAAGTGGGCTACTTCTATGAAGTTGACATATGGATTGGGTTGCACCATCCTGATTGGTTAGAGAACTCTCGTTGATTGAAGAAAAGGTCTACTAGGTGGAGGTGTAGACAAAGTCTTGTTAGGTGGAGATGGTGATATTTGTGGTCTTCTTCCTCTCCTTCCTTTACCTGGTGACAATTGCAAGTAGACAAACAATCCCTCTTCTCGAGTCTTAGACCTAGTTTGAACTCTTCTCATGTACTTTGACAACTTGTGCTATTGAAACAAGTGGATTTGAAATATGGAGTTTCGGATGTGTTGCTACAAAGCCTCTAGAGGATTGAAATTCACCAAGACACACACCCAATCTTGATAAAGGTGAAAATATTGACTTTTGGTCCCACTAGGTGTGCCAAAAATTTTGATGCAAAATTATAGCACCCTTGATTGCTTGTGATTTGTGTACAATGGAAACCAATGCAAACTGCATAACATGGGATTATCTGTAGTGTGGGACTTTGCAAGTAGGAAAATTCTCCAAAGAAATCTGGCTTCTTCCTCTAACCTAGTGCCAACTTCTCCAAAGTGCAGAGAATGACAAGCTAAACTAACCCTATTCTAATGTTTTCCAAGGAGACATGGATAGAAATATGCATGAAATAAAACTACTCTAAGTGAAGGTGATGCACTAAGAAAGGGTGAGACAATCCTAGTGAGTGAAAAATAGGGAGAAAATGAGAAGGAGAGGGCTGATAGAAACACCACAGTCCAAGACAACAATCAATTCCCTATATTCGTAAAGCACAACAAACTATAGACCCTATAAAGAGATAGATACATGCACAATATACTCATAAATATAATGGAAGGCAAGAGATGCAACTCATACAAGCTAGGGTGAAAATGGCCACAAAACATGAATTTTATTGCTCAGAGACATGCACAATCCATCACACCATAAGCACAAGATAAAATCCTTTACAATAAGCCCAAATTCAAGGCCTTTAGCTCACAATAGCTCTGGAACAAATTTTACAGAGTTCCTCTACTTTTTGGAAAAATCCCCCTCAAAATGAGGTGAATTTTACAATATATAGGGAAAATTGGGTCAC